>KE157894.1:152881-194522 GCA_000411055.1 Leavenworthia alabamica
AACCTTTTTCTCCAGTCTTCTGGGTTTTTGACAATTTGCAAACGAATATTCATCGTGTCTATATATTATAAAAAATTTCTTCTTCAGGCTTTTATAGCTCCCAGATTTTGATTTTATTGCATTTTGTTTCTGGGGAAATTGAATATTTACAGTTTCAATTCCTTGTGAATGCAGCTGAGTGGAAGATATTATATCTAGATTTTATATAAATTTCGATTCGCTGGCCATGAAATTTGTGTAGATAGTGAGTTAAGGCCAAAAGAGAGAGTTTTTTGGTTTGTTTATTAATCTATTTTCGCAAAAGATGGAAGATAAGGGAAAGGGTGTGATAGGAGGAGGTGAGGAAAACTTGTTTTCTGAGTTAGTAGAAGAGGGTCCAAGTAATATGGAAACTGACAAGGAAGTAGATGGTTGTGATGATAAGTATGATGATCAAGGTCGGTTAGATGATGATTATGATGATGATGACGATGATGACGACGAGGGAGATGAGTCTGAAGAAGGAGATGAATTAGAAGCTGCAAGTGGGATTCCAAGCACATTTGAACGCTTTGAGTATGAAGCTCTGGCTGAGAAGAAACGCAAAGCACTTGCTGATTCTCAAGCGTTAGTTTTTATCTTTCCTCTTGTTTTGTATTTGGGTACTATGTTTCAAGATGGCCTCAAAATAATGTTGACCTAGTTAATTTTCTCTATGAGAAAATCGACGTTCCTGATGTTGTGTAGTTCAGTGAACAGATTTTTTAAAGTATCTCAGTGTCGATTTCTTACTTAACCTTCTTGCTTGAGGATCCCTCAAATAGAAAAATCACTCTGTATCCAACTCGAAGGCTGAATGTGCAAACCCATAATTTTTTTCTGTTTACTGCATTACACTTGCTAAGTTGCGAATATAATTTGAAAATCCCATGTAAGTAACTTGTAGATAGACTTGTTGGTCCTTGTGTTGCCCTACATTTCTTTTGAGTTGGTTATTTGTTTGTGAATGGCACAGTGATGGGTCAGGGAATATAGCGAGGCATGATGCTATTAGCATCTCTAATAGCACCTTGGGAGTGGAGAAATTCATGGAATTTATGTCCTCTGGTCGCCGACGGAAATCAAGGAAGGTATGTTTTCTTAGGATAGCTACTATTTTAATGTCACATGTTACCTTGTATTACACTGTCTCTTGAATCTATCTCTTGCAGCATAACTTTGAGCTTTTGTATATTATTGGTCATTGCCTCTTTAAAAAGAACTCTTGAATTTCATGTTTGTTCTCAAACCACACTTAATAAGAGGCATGAATGTTTTTGTTTCTGTTGTTGACGAGTAATGTATTTTATGTCCACTTGTGTATTCTCTTTCGCTAAACTCTTAAACAAGATTATAGGATGGGGCAAGAATATTCATATCAAGTTGGTATACTGCATATCCTGTAGCTTCTTTATAAAATTATATCTTCTATACTTATGCAGCATAAAAAAAAGGGTAGAAGACTTGGGTCAAAGAAAGAAGTTGCACCTGAAATTCTAAAGAGGTTTAGGGAGGCTCTTTTTCTTCATGCACATGGCAGTGACATTGAGGTAATCCAATTGAAGTGTTTATTTTCTGTTGGTTCCATGCTTACTGACAGAAAATCAAAGTTACTGAATACACTTTATAACTTTCTGAAAAATAAACTGATCCTTGTCTACCACAATATGGTTTTGACTTTTGACTATATCTGAAATAATGTTTTTTTCCTAAATAGTTTGTGTATGTGTGTGTCATTTATATTTATGGGCTGATCCAGATTTATGTGGATTTACTTTCTTTTAGGCTCTACCTATCTTAGTAGAAGTTATTAAGCAAGCACCAACCTTCGATATTGCATATTATTACCTTTCACGTGTTTCTGAACAACTTGGTAGGAACGAATCATCGTCTACAGAAGCATTAAAGATTGCTGCAAATGTCAAAGGCCCAAAATCACCTTTTTGGAAGTTGCTTTATGAGAGGTTCAAGTAAGTTTTCTCGCTTCATGCCAGTCTTCATTTGCATCATCTTGACAGCAAAAATGCCAAAAGCGAAATATTTTAAGTTACTATTCCATGCTTGATACTTGTAAATAACACTATAGTTTTCCAATAGTAGGACCTAATCATAGGTTGTAGGGCTTGCAAATGATCAAGTAGAAACAAACCAACATTGTATATCATAGGTAATAAGCCTTAGGAGAAGAAGAGTAAAAGTAAGAGAATGAAAACAGAAAGAAAGTGACTGGTGATGGGGGAAGGGAATCATGCATTGTATTATGTATAGAACTTATACTTGATTGTGGCAAGCTAAATAACGAAAAGTAATTGATTTCAGGGAACAAGAGGACATGTCGGCAGCAAGGAATTATGCTTCCAAAGCAATTCAAGCCGATCCTGATGATCTCCCTTTGAAATATGAATATGCGGACCTTTGCCTAAATGCTGGAAAATATAGAGAAGCTGCTGAAACCTATGAGCAAATATTTCGTCGGTGTCCTGAGAGAATTGAAGTACTCAAATGGGGTACAGAGGTATAAGCTGAATGACTTGAAATTTCCTCTCATTGCTAATCCTTTGATGTTGTTTCTCTATCCAAAAAAAAACAAAGGGGTTAGACCAATTTTAAGAAATTATTTTAATTTTGGGCTTATCAGTATTTCCTAAAATCTGGTGAGGGTGAACGAGCAGCAAGCATCTTGGAGGATCATATTGAATCCCATTCATATGCAGTTGGCCATGATGTCTTGGATTTACTGGCTTCTGTTTTCATGCAAATTAATGCGTATGATAGATCTCTTAAGTTTATTCACCAGGTGCGCCAGATTTACAATCTAGGAAAAGAACTTCCTTACAGCTTGGAAATTAGACAAGCCATCTGTCATGTGCACCTTGAACAAATGGAGCAGGCTGAGGTGTGTATATTTATATTAAAAAAATGCTAATATATTAGCTCAAATGATTTATTTAAAGTTATACCCTCTTCTAATTCTTGTAACAGAATTGTAATGTGATTTAATTCTATTTCTCTTATGCTATAACTTCTAATATGAATTGCGATCTCTATACAGGAGGTTTCTTTAAAAAAAATTGATGACAGTTTCTGTGATCTTGTATCTGGCTATATGCCTATACAATTTTTGTTTCTGTCAGATAGTATGTATCTATTCTTGTGAGTGATGTTGCTTTCCTCACCAACAGATTGTGTTAAGTATTCTACCAATGGAGGCTGCATCTCAACATCCAGAGCTCATTACCAGTTTGGCTGATGAGCTAACAAACATTGGGAATTTTCACTCGGCTCTCAAATACTATTTACAAGCAATCAGTGAACCTATGAATGTAAGGAGAACACCAGTTGTGCTCCATTGTTTCATCTCTTACAACTTTTGCTTCACCCCTCGGGCCCTCGGATAACTAGTTTTGTTGTTTTCCTTGTAGAATGGCCATTTGTTTGTAAATATTGCTCGCTGTTATATGTCATTGGCAGAACGAGAACATGCCGTTGTTTTCTATTACAGAGGTACTTCATAATGATATCGTGTATTTGATCTCGGTTTCTCATTAGCATCTGCTCTATTTGTTACTCACGGACATTTCTCTCAGCTCTGAATGAACTCAGTGATACGGTTGATACTCGCATAACTCTGGCGTCACTTCTCCTGGAAGATGGCAAACGAGATGAAGCTGTATTAGTGCTTTCTCCTCCGGAAACTCCAGGTCAGTAGAGAAAGTTTATCATCTCTTTTCTGCCTGTATTGTTTGAATGAGTGCATTTTACCTAAGATTTGGCCCTCATGGGACATTCATTTATTAAACAGCACTTTTACAGCTTTGACGCAAAACTTTGTGATAACTGATAAGTAAATTGTTAATTTTTCAATGTTGAATTTCCCCCTACTTTTTTCTTCCAAATGTAAGTTATGTTCTTTGCATTCTGTGTTGTGTCATATGGTATAAGATTGCTTACTATTGTTCTTTTCTCTAAGTGTAGATCCTAATACTGCTAAACTGAAGGCATGGTGGAAAAGCAGAAAAATCAGGATGAATCTTTGTCAGATCTATCATTCAGGGGGAATGCTTGAGGAATTCGCCAATACAGCACTGCAATTGGTTCTTAAGTGGGTCTGGCGGCGGACGGTAATATCCCTATATCCAAGTGGTTTTAGAATGCGTTCTCATATAACAAAACTGCAAAAGAGATTGTGAACATAAATAACTACTGCTTCTTGAATCCATCTGAACATTCAGAATTTTGTTAGGGTTCTTTCATTTGACATCAGCAGAATTTAGTTTCTTAAAAAATATTTTGTATGATGTCCTTAGTCCTTACTCTGTATTTTCACTCGGCCTGATGATAAGTTTAGGTCAAGGGGAAAAGGAAACGATTGGTTCTTTCAGAGCATCAAAGAAATAGAAAACGCCGACGTCCTAGAGATCCTCAAGCTTCCCAGTAAGTATAATATATTTCCACCTTAATCTTCAAGCCTTGTCATTCCCGTCTGCACATTATTATTAACTTTTTCACAAAACATGTTGAGCAAGGTTGAGAGGCGGACCAAAAAAGTGGCGTAAAATCAGGGCAACATTAAATGAAACAAAAAGAATTAGAGAACGAGCTGCTGTTAAAGCTCATAACGAAGACATCTGCACTGAATCTGAGGTATCTATCAATGTGCACACCATTTGACCTTCCCTTGTTACCTGATAAAAACTAGTGCCACAAGATTTTTGTTTTTCAACATACCCAAATTTGGTTACTTATTCGTGGGTTACAATATGCCAGACGGTTTTTTTTTGGTTGTAACCATTATTCCAACTTTGTCCTTTTTGTTTAAATTACTTAAAATGTGTTTGCATATTATACTGACCCACTTTATTCTTCTCACTTTTTCTTATGCAGGACGAGGCTATCAAGGATGCTGAGTATCACCAGCTCTTTGTGGATGTAAATTGATCTTTCCCTTTTACCATTATGTAGTAGATTGTATATCTTTGCTTTTACATACGTTCTTCTTGCTTATGACTATATAGCTTCGTTGATGTCATCCTGCTTTATGTTTTTCATGACTCTGAACGTTTCTGTCTTATAGTTGTGCGAGGCATTGGCATCCCTGCAAAGATATTGGGAAGCTCTTGAGATAGTTAATCTGGCTCGGAGATTGGATGCCAGAATGCTGCCTGTTGAAATAAAACAGGAGCTCCGGTCACTTGGAGCTAGTAATCTATTGATCCTATCTTGATATATAATTTTATTGAAGACATACAGATAAATCATCGCCGTTTAGATTTTCCTGCTGGATTTATACATGTGGTTTACAACGCTTTCTTCTTTTAATGTTTACAGAAATATCATGTGATACTATGGATCCAAAGCAGTGGTTTGACTGTGTAAGATCTGTCATTCAGCAACATCCATATCGTTTGAATGCCTGGAACTGCTATTACAGAGTCATTTCAAGGTACAAAGCGGCGTTTCACTTGGGGAAGTGCTGTGAACACGTTTTTGTTTATTGTATGAATATCATATTAATATGTGCAGACTAGGGAAAAGAGCATCGACTGAAGCTAAATTCATGCATCACTTAAGAAGCAAGTATAGAGATTGTGTACCGCCCATTCTAATTGCTGGTCATCACTTCACGGTGACAAGTCGACATCAAGATGCCGCCAGAGAATACCTTGAAGCATATAAACTAATGCCCGATAGTCCTTTAATTAACCTCTGTGTGGGTACGTATATATATAATCCTCAGTTTCCGAAATCAGTTAAGCTTAAGTTTCACATCTTTCATCTTTCTTTTCAGGAGCTGCTTTAGTCAACTTAGCCCTCGGTTTCCGTCTGAAAAACCGACATGAATGTCTCGCTCAAGGCTTTGCATTTCTATACAATAACATGAGAATCTGCAGTAACAGTCAGGAGGCATTGTATAACGTTGCTCGAGCGTATCAGCATGTAGGACTTGTGACTCTTGCGGCTTCATACTACGAAAAGGTTTTAGCGGTTTGCGAGAAAGAATACCCGATGCCAAAACTCCCTAACGAAGATCCGAGTGTTGTGGAAGACCGTAAGCCTGTGAATTGTGATTTACGCAAAGAAGCTGCACACAATCTTCATTTGATATATAAGCACAGTGGAGCGTTTGACCTCGCAAGGCAAGTCTTAAAGGATCACTGCACTTTCTGAGTCTCCTTTTGTTGTAAATTTTTCAACCAAATGTTTTTATCCTCTGACATGATAAATCCATTTCGGCTATAAATCAGATAAGAACACACAAATTCAATAGCAATATCATTAGGAAGCTAACTTTGTTAAGCTACTCTGTGTTACAGAGAATCTGTAACTTCGAATTTCAAAATGAACAAATTCAATTACAAAACCAACTAAATGAACTCACTCCACCGATGATCAACCAAATGATCAAAGCTAAGAACCAATACCTTCCATTAAAATCAAACAAGAGAAAAACTATTAAGGAAACAACAAATTCTTCAAATGGTCTTCAGCGACAGGTTTCTCTGCTTCTCAGCTGAGGCATTTATAGGCTGGGTTAGCTGGAGCTGAGCTGGCGACGGTTAGAGATGGTAACTGCTTCTCCTCCACCGTTGGATCGTCTTTGCTTCTCACCATTGGATCAAGATAATAACCTGTAACACTCTGTAACTGCAGCGCCGATGACGCCGGTATAAAATGCGGCTACATAGATAGAATCACAGTTGATAAAGTTTTTGGTTCGACACAGCAAACCTCTCAAACTTGTTCTATTTATAATCAGCGAAGTTTCTCCATAGCTGGCTCCACATTCCTTGCATCGATTTCTCCTTTCTTAACCTTGGCCGAAGTTTAAATTTTGGAATTTTTTTTAGTTGTTTTCGTAGCGGCGCGTGGAATCTACGAAATTCTGAAAACAATGTAAAGACTAAAAAGTTAAAACGTTAAAAAGTATTTACAAAAAAGTCCCTTACATTTCAATATGTTAAACTATAATCCCTTTATATAGAGTGAGATAATCTCATTATTTGTTCTAAAATCGCAAAGAAAAAAAAAGAAACTAACCGTAAAAAAAAATTAGAGATGTCATCACAAAGGTTTCAATCGGTTTTGGTGTTCCTTACGATCTGTCTTCTTTTTTCTCAATCAACTGGTAAAATTTTATTTCTAATTCTTCATTTAAAAAAGATTACTTCATAAAATGATTTAATTTTAGAGTTTTTTCTTTTCAGCCTTGTGTGAGTATATAGGGCATTGTAAAACAGAAAACGACTGCAAGACCGTATGCACTGGACGTCAATACATTTCAACCTTTTTGTATTGCTCTAATGCTGGAAAATGTTGTTGTTTACTTAGATCTGAAGAAAAGTAAAGAGAAATAATTTATTCTGGAATGATTAATATAAATATATCGTTTGTATCAATAAACAATAATGTTCTGAAAACTTCTATGTATTCTCTAAAAATCAGTCTCCGCGGCCGCGTAATCGGCGAGTAGCCGTGCGTGGTGGCTGGGATTTAGTGTAATCGGCCAAAAAAATCGTATATTAAAAGATAAGAAAAATAGTTTTACTTGTTTTGAATCGAAATTTGCAGAACAAGGGTTAGAGAGATGGAAGTCGCAGACAGAAATACAGAATGAAGAAGACAAGGACAAAATCGTCATTTTGAGTATCAAAACTGGCGAAATTGTTTCACTGCAATTTATACATAAATTAATATATATGCGACTATATACTTAATTTTTAGCCTATAGTTTAACCGATTTTTTGCGGTCCAACTAACCCGTATCGCAATCGTAAACTTATATTTTTCTACAAAAAAAATAATATCACTTAAGAATCAAGGATTGAGAATGTGTGGTTCTAAGTCCCTGATCAGATGAACACTAAAGTAATATTTTCTTTTTGTTCGAACGACATGGTGACAGCCTGATGTGACAGGTATGAAACAGAACACAATGATCTCATTCTACTGATTTTGTACAATCCAAACACAATAATTTGATGGTGGATTCATATCAATGGAAGTCCATATAATGATAGTTTTTTCGTTTCATATATATCATAGAAATTTTCAAAACATTAACTGTTATATTAATTTTTAATATTACAATATGTGATGATGATAGACAGAGTCATTCTAGAATAAAACGATCTCTTTTTCTTTATCAAGCTTGGACAAAGACAATTCTCCAAATCCCTTGACCTGAGGCTCATCTCCAATCTGTCGGCCCATGGCCTTCCATGGAGAGGCTGAGGCATCATTCAAAATATTCACATTTTTTCATAGTTTTGAACACTTCCAATATAAACAAAATGTTTGATTTTTAAGAATAAATAATGTTACAATTATTTTTATAGTTTTGGAGTAGATACTAATATCTTCTATATTGTCATCTAAAATATAACTATTTATTTGTGTTTTAATTTTTTTTTCCATTTATATGTTTTATAAATACTTTACATTGTATAATAATAAATTGGTTTCTATATTTTGTGTTTTTTATATCTTTTGATCAACGGATTTATGTATTTAAAATACTTATAAATTGTATGTGATATTTATGCTAACATAATAAAATATAATAGTTTATATATACTTTTATTATAATAATTTATTATAATATTTATATTTTTAATTCTAATTATATTATTAATAATTTATTTTATTCTTTTGTTTTTTATGCTTGATAAAAGTTAAAATATACCCTGAAATATGAATAAACTATAAATATATAAACCTACAATATCAATAAAGTTTTTTAATTCTATTTTCTAAATTTACTTTTCATTTAAATTTAAAAATATTTGTATTTATGTCATTATTACTTAATTAGGAGTAAATATGCTTTCATATAATATGCTTTAATGTAATCTCTTATACATGAATAAATATGCTTTATCAGCTTCTTTTAATATTTCTTATAAAGAAGAATATGGGTATAGTTAATACACGGTTTCCATGAAATATGTTAATCAATACATTTGTTTTGCAATCTATTATTTTAGGTATCTATATCTATTTATGAATATTAAATAAATGTACTACATAATCTTGTTACTCTATTTATATAAAGCTAGATAGTGATCATTTACTCTAAAATCCAAGGAAAAAAAAAAACAAATTGTGTTTACTAAAAAAAGAATTACTGAGAGAACAAGGGAGAACAATGTTAGCACAAAAATATCAATCGATTTTGTTGATCCTAATTATTTGTGTTTTTATTTCTCAAGCAACTGGTAAATTTTTCTTCCTCTAATACTTCATTTTAAAAGAGATTTAAATTAATTTAATTAAGAAATTTGTTTTTTTCAGCCTCAGACTCACCTCCAGTATGTGAGGTCCAAGGGACTTGTAAAATTGATGATGACTGCAAGACCATATGCTCTGATCCTAAATTTTATTCAAAATATTACTGCATTGAAGATTTTGTAACAGGGAAAAGAAAATGTTGTTGTTTAATTAGACAAAAGAAAGATAGTTTTGTACTAGAATGATATATCATTTGTATGATCTAAATATAATTAAAAATATAATAAAAATAATGTTTTGGAAATTTCGTGAACAAGTATATGATATATATTACATTCTATACAAAATGAAATGAAAACATTATCATTAAAGAAGATTAATCTAGTTAAGTTCTGTGTGAAATGCTAATCTTTTGATCTGTGTGAAGTTCTTAGATGAGCCACCTTCAATTACATATGAAGAAAAAAGTAAATGGAGCACGAACAAAACCAAGAACAGCGGTTTCTTTGTTCACCTGGAAAAACAAAACATATAATTCAGTTTAAGAGCATTTGTTTTGCTTCCAACAATAACTATAGTACCTCATTTCTCAATCTTTTTGAGTGCTTCTCCAACACAAAGAACTGATTCCTCTGGTATGAATTCTCTAACTTGACTGAGGAGGTTTGAAGATGATAGGACCTTTGCCTTTAACAATGTCAAAAGGTATGTTTATTCCAGAAGATAGAGAGAACAAAAACAGCTTTTCATACAACGTTTTAAAGAACAAACAATGTCAACTTATGTGAACATAGAACAACTCCAAATTAAATGGAAAAAAAAACAAAAGAAGAAGAAAAACTCACCCATCTGGTTTAAACACCTTTCATGGCTGCAGAGATATTTCCACCACAAGATCAGCATTCTCTGATTGATCTTGGATAGATGGATATTTCCACACAGAGTTTGATTAAATTGCAGGATTGACATTTTTAGCCTTGTAGGATTGACATATATAACGTGCATATTAAGAAAACAAAACAAACGTCTTTTGCTAATGGAGGAGATATCTACGCTCAAACGAAGACTGAATTGTCCAGAAGATCATGAATCTTCTTCTAATAAGGCCATGCGTTCGACCTTGATTCTGCAGCCAAACGGCTTTGGATATCCGTTGCTGATGCTGTCTCCAGAAAAAGATTGTTGTCGTGTATAGAATCCAGAGGATGATAAGGTTTACGAGATGAAGAGAGACTTCTCAGGCTATCGATTCCTTGGAAGCTCAGGTAAGTGGTTTCTGGTGGTAGATTCTCAATTGAAACTCTATATTATAGATGTTTTTACCGAGGACAAGATCGATCTTCCACCATTAGAATCATTCAAAGGTACCTTTTTTAGGCTTGAGCGATTAAGAAATGATAATCATGTCATTAGGAATATATTAATCAGTAATTCAACTCCTGGGCTTGATCATACTGCTCAAGATCTGAGAGGTCTTTTGTGGCTAGACGACAAAACTGGAGACTACCTTGTTGTTTGGAAATTTCTGGAGTCTGGTTATTTAGGGTTTTGCAAGAAAGGTGATAATCATTACAGCGAGATTTTAACACGGGTCGATGTTCGCAGACAGTTAAGAGAGGTTTCCGATATGATACTTAATGGTCACCATCTTTACATCTTTGCCGTTCGTGAGTTCGTTAGGCACTTGGATTTGTCTGGATATGATGGTGTCAGGGATGTGTCCGAGACCTATGATTCTCCAATGTGGAGGCCAAATTTGGGTATGGATGAAAATGAAAGAATCAATAAAGATAAAATCATCTCATATTGCCAAAGCATTGTTGTTACAAGATCAGGCCAGGTTTTGCTTATCTATACATACGAGTTAGCTTCTACAAGGCAAAGGATGTTCCACTTGTACAAGAGGAATCCTAATGTTCTTGCGATAACCTACAAAACTCTGCTTGTTGAGGTACCATCTCTAGGTGATGAGGCTCTCTTTATGGATTTGGGAACCACTGTGCCTGCTGATCGGACCCTTGGTATTGAGCCTAACTCCATTTATTTCACTCGTGGTGATCGTATCTCTCCCAAGAAATATTCTTCCCTGGACATCTGTGTGTTTGATCTTACAACCAAGTCCACCAAACGCTTCCCTAGCCTCTCTAACTTTAACCTCAAGGATGCTCATTGGTTTCTTCCCTCTTGATTCTTCTGGCCTTTTGGCCTCACTGTGTGACATTGCCAGTGTTTAAATATCTTGGACTTATGTTCCAAATGCCTGAAAACGTGTGAAGTTATCGAGTTTTGTCCATCTGCGGAAAGCATTTTCAGCTGCAAGTTGCTTCACATTAGCAATCTCAACTCGGTTTAATGCAGTTTCCAAAGCCTGCTTACTCTGTTTATTTTTATAGTTTTTGAGTAGATACTAATATCTTCTATATTGTCATCTAAAATATAATTATTTATTTATGTTTTATCTATTTTTTCTTCATTTATATTTTTTATAAATACTTTACATTGTGTAATAATAAATTGGTTTCTATATTTTGTGTTTTTTATATCTTTTGATCAACTTATTTATGTATTTAAAATACTTAATAAATTGTATGTTATATTTCGCTAACGTAATAAAATATAATATTTCATATACATTTATATTATAATAATTTCTTATTATATTTATATTTTTAATTATAATAATTTATTTTATTCTTTTGTTTTTTAGTTTGATAAAAGTTAAAAATATACATTGGAATATGTATAAATTATAAATATATAATACCTAAAATATCAGTAAAGTTTTTTAAATTCTAATTTCTAAATTTACATTTCATTTAAATTTAAAAATATTTGTATTTCTATCATTTTTATTTAATTATGAGTATATTAACTATGGCTATATTTACGTTTCAAAACTTTTTTTTTAAAGCTGTGTAAAATAAAACTACAATGTTTTGGAAACTAGAGATTATATTTTTTTAAATATATTTTTAAAATGTATAGGTTTCGAACTTTCGATGTAGGACGGATCATGCAAATCCCTTATTACATAAATAAATATGCTTTATCAGCTATTTTTTTAATATTTCTTGCAAAGAAGAATATGGGTATAGTTAATACACGGTTTCCATGAGATATGTTAATTAATACATTAATTTTGCAATCTGTTTGTTTAGGTATCTATGTATATTTATGAATATTAAATAAATTTACTACATATCTTGTTACTCTATTTATATAAAGCTAGATAGTGATCATTTGCTCTCAAATCCAAGAAAAAAAAACAAATTGTGTTTACTAAAAAAAAGAGAACAATGTTAGCACAAAAATATCAATCGGTTTTGCTGCTCCTAATTATTTGTGTTTTTATTTCTCAAACAATTGGTAAATTTTTTTTCATTTAAAAAGAGATTTTGTTTTCATAAATTAATTTTATTAAGAGAATTGTTTTTTTCAGCCTCAGGCTCACCTCCAGTATGCAAGCTCAAAGGGTTTTGTAAAATTAATGATGACTGCAAGACCTTATGCTCAGATCCTAAATTATATTCAAAATATTACTGTGTTAATGATCTTAGGACAGGGAAAAGAAAATGTTGTTGTTTAATTAGACAAAAGAAAGATAGTTTTGTACTAAAATGATTCATATCATTTGTATGATTAAATATAATAAAAATAATGTTTCGAAAATTTCATGAAAAGTATGATATATATTACATTCAATAAACTAGGATTCATTAATTTTTTCCGGCTCAATTTCTGATAGACCAAAGTTTAAATCCCGTATAACTCAGGTTTGGGTAAACCGGAATTGAACTCCCCTAGTTTACACTTTATATAAACATGTCCAGGACAATCTGAGACGGCGGCTGACGAATTCTTCGATATTTTGTTTATTTCCGGCGATAACTTGAGTCGATTTTTATCCTTGTGATTCAAAGAGAATGGAGGAACCCACGTCGGAGGAGGAAGGGGGAATCACCATCATAGCTAAATCTCGCAAAAACCCTAAAACCGTCAGACGAATTCAATCCCAGAAACTTGATTCCGACCACAATGCTCCTCAATTTGAGAAATTCACAGATCCCAAACCTAGTTCCGACACTACATCCGCCGCTAATTTCGAATCGATCGGATTAGCTGAGTGGGCAGTGGAAACGTGTAAAGAGCTTGGTATGCGTAAACCCACTCCAGTTCAAACTCACTGCGTCCCTAAGATATTAGCTGGACGAGACGTTCTAGGACTTGCTCAGACTGGTAGTGGTAAAACAGCAGCCTTTGCTCTACCAATACTTCAACGTCTCTCTGAAGATCCTTATGGAGTCTTCGCCCTTGTTGTAACGCCAACTAGAGAGCTGGCTTTTCAGCTCGCTGAGCAGTTTAAAGCATTGGGTTCATGCTTGAATTTGCGTTGCTCTGTGATTGTTGGAGGAATGGATATGTTAACGCAGACGAAGAGCTTGGTTACACGACCTCATATAGTCATCACTACTCCTGGGAGAATTAAGGTTTTACTTGAAAACAATCCAGATCTTCCTCCAGTTTTCTCTAGAACCAAGGTTTAAGAACTATTCACTTTCTTCTTTAGAACCAATAATGTTTTTGAGCTACCAAAGTAACTCTTTTGTTTAGCTTTACTTAGTGTTTGTTTTGTTTGTTTAATTAGTTCTTAGTGCTGGATGAAGCTGATAGAGTTCTTGATATTGGTTTCCAAGATGAGTTACGGACTATTTTTCAATGTTTGCCGAAAAGTAGACAAACATTGTTGTTCTCTGCTACCATGACTAGTAACTTACAGACCTTGCTTCAGTATTCTTCAAACAAAGCTTATTTCTATGAAGCTTATGAAGGGTTAAAGACCGTTGATACTCTTAAACAGCAGTACATTTTCTTAGATAAAGATGCTAAAGAACTGTATCTTGTGCATATCTTGTCGCAAATGGAAGACAAAGGCATTCGATCAGCCATGATTTTTGTCTCGACTTGCAGGTCTCATTTTCTTAGCTTTATAATGATTCTTCTATCAGCTGATGATTTTTCATTTGCATTTTGCTGATTAGACATTGTTTTGTGTGTTTAGAACATGTCAAAGGTTAAGTCTTATGCTTGAAGAGCTTGAAGTGGAAAATGCAGCTTTGCATTCTCTAAATGCTCAGTCTGTGCGACTCTCTTCGCTGAGTAAGTTCAAGTCTGGTAAAGTACCGATATTGCTTGCTACTGATGTTGCTAGCCGTGGATTGGACATTCCTACTGTTGACCTTGTCATTAACTATGACATCCCGAGGTATTGAAGATTTCTGTTTTACTGTGCTTTTCAAGTATAACAGTATTCTAATTCTACACTTTGCTGGCATCAGATATCCAAGGGATTATGTTCATCGTGTTGGACGTACAGCTAGAGCTGGTAGAGGAGGACTGGCTGTAAGCATTATCACTGAGGTAACATTGACCCTTAAGTTTCTTGTTCTTGATTTGCTTTCAATCTAACGCTTTACGTATATCCTTTTGCAGACCGATGTGAACCTTATCCATGAAATAGAAGCGGAAGTTGGAAAACAGATGGAACTATACGACTACAAAGAAATCACAGATAGTTTAGAAGTCACAAAGGTAAGATTTGCAGTGTTATATCCTTCAAACTTCTCGGCATTTATATTTGGCTGTCTCATTTTAGTGCCGAGTCATACCATCTGCTCTGCTATGGTGTTTAATCTTAGGTTTTAGCTTGTCTGGATATATAAGAAGATCTGTTATTAGCTGTGGGATATATGTTCATACATGTTTTACTGATCCAAACTTCTGAATCTGCAGGTCTCAAAAGCGAAAAGGGTGGCAATGATGAAGATGGTAGATGATGGATTCGAAGAAAAGGTCAAAGACCGGAGGAAACAAAACCGTAGAACACTTGCGGATAAAGGCTTGCTCAAGAAACGGAGCAAAAGAAGAAAATCAACAGAAAAAAATGATGACTAAAATCATCTTCAAGTTCAGTTCTCGTAGCTTTATTTTGATCAGCAAATCTTGAAGCATCCATGTTTACCAATGTTCTTATTGTACTCTTGAATCTTAACTGTTCACATTCTTGAATCTTCTGGTAAGAAAAATTCTTGAATCGTGTCTTTTTCCACATTAGTGAGAACTGAGAAGGAACAAATTTGTTACAGTAGCCAATGTTCCACCAGGTCCATCTCCATTTCCCATGATAGACACTGTACCAAACTCCTTTAGCTCCTCTAGATCGTCACTCATTTAAGAATATAAGAATCAGACAGAAACTGCCAAAAGAAGGTTCCTTATCCAAACACAAAATAAGTAAAATTTCTATCAGGTGCATGTCCATCAGTCCATGAACAACTCGTGTCATAATCTGCCCGAGACAGACCATGTGGAGGAAGTAATATGAACACGAAAAAGACGGGTCGATAATTCCAAAAATAGCTGTTTAGTCCTTGACTTATATCTGTTTTCTGTTATTTAAATACAAACTTTTTGAAATCATTTTATCAACCCCAAACTTTGTCAGATCATCATCATAAAGTTAATTTTGCTTCTTCATTCATTGTCTCTTCGTTCGACGGAAACTCCTGTCCAGGTACGTGACAAGTCGGCTCCTTTTCCTCCGTTTACGGTGGTTGGGCGATTCAATTCCGTTAAATTTAAGGTTTAATCAAAGGGTCAAGAAATTTCTTAGTTAAGCATTTCAATTCTCGTAACGATGTTATGTGGTGAATCGCTCAGATCGTCACCTTTTATATAAATCCTTGATCAAGTTCAAAATGTTCTGAAATTGATCTGTAGTTGATACTGTGTTTTAATTAGTGTTTAATTCGTAATATAGGAGGAGGAATCAGATCAATGGCGTCTTCATCGGATTCATGGATGAAAGAATACAACGAGGCTTTAAAACTCTCAGAGGAGATCAATGGAATGATATCTGAAAGAAGTTCATTGGCTTTAACAGGACCTGATGCTCAACGTCGTGCTTCAGCTATTCGAAGAAAGATCACCATTTTCGGAACCCGATTAGATAGTTTGCAGTCTCTTCTTGCTAAAATTCATGAAAAACCTATGTAAGCTATTAAGTCTTATCCTGATTGCTTTAAACTGTATAAACACTTCTAATGTTTAGTATTTAATCTTATGATCTGTGTTCTATCTGAACAAATTACTTACTCTCATACAGTTCAGAGAAAGAGATGAACCGGCGCAAAGATATGGTAGGGAATTTGAGATCAAAAGCAAATCAGATGGCCAATGCTTTGAACATGTCAAACTTTGCCAATAGAGACAGCTTGCTTGGACCAGAAATAAAGCCTGATGATTCCATTAGTAGAGTTACTGGCATGGATAACCAAGGAATTGTTGGATTCCAACGACAAGTTATGAGAGGTTAGCCTTTTTTATTCTACTAAAACATTATAGAGATGTTGACTTCTGTATTAGTTTATATTATTGAGTATTTTTTTTTGTGAGTAGAGCAAGATGAAGGACTTGAACAGTTGGAGGAAACAGTCATGAGTACAAAACACATTGCTCTTGCTGTTAATGAAGAGCTTGGCTTGCAGACAAGGCTTATTGTATGTCCCCTACTCTCCATGGTTTTGTGTTGATTTGTATTTCCTGATTATAAACACATATGGATCTTCCTTTATGATGTAGGATGATTTAGACTACCATGTGGATGTTACTGACTCTCGCTTACGGGTAATATTTAAGCTTCAACTCTTAAATATTTCAACAAATTTCAATCTTTAGTTAGTCAGTGTACATGGAGTGAATTGATTTTATCAGGAGTAACACTGATCTAATAATGATCTACTTTGGATTTCATATGTTCTGTTTGTTGTTTCTTATTACAGAGAGTGCAAAAAAACCTTGCTGTCATGAACAAGAATATGAAAAGTGGCTGTTCTTGCATGTCAATGCTCTTGTCAGTACTGGGGATCGTTGGTCTTGCTGTTGTAATATGGCTGTTGGTTAAGTATCTGTAATACCAACATTAGAGAACTTATAAGTTCCTCTTGTAGTTCACTTATGTCTCCTATGTGAATGGTAGTTGTTGGTTGCACGTTGCAGTGTGTTTTTTTCATTCCACATTTGTGGTTGAGCTTTTCAGTTCTCATCTGTTGCAAGAACACTTAAGAAGTATATAATATGTAATGCCTGCGTTATTTGTAATTTGCTGTCTTCATAAGGATTTAAGTGGTAGCAAGTAAAACATAGAAACAAAAATGTATCTATAGGTTTTTTTATACAAAAAAGGTTTATATTTGGACATTATGTTAAATTATGAATATACCCTTAATGTTTTTTCTCTTTTAATAATCAACCCCATAGATTTAATAAATAAACATAAGCTCTTCCTTTGGAAAATCGAGAGCGAGATCAATCGAAACAAGGAGTGAAAATGCCGAAGAAGATGGGTGTGAACAGCAAGGCCGAGGTCGCTAAATCTCGGAAGAACGCCGCCGAGGCTGAGCAGAAGGATCGTCAGAATCGGGAGAAGGAGGAACAATACTGGCGTGAAGCCGAAGGTCCCAAATCAAAGGCAGCGAAGAAGCGAGAGGAAGAAGCGGAGAAGAAGGCGGAGACTGCTGCGAAAAAAGCAGAGGCGAAGCGTCTGGCTGAACAGGAAGAGAAGGAGCTAGAGAAGTCATTGAAAAAGCCAGACAAGAAGGCGAATCGCGTATCTGTGCCGATCCCTAAGGTAACAGAGGCAGAGCTCATCAGAAGGCGTGAGGAGGAGCAGATGACACTGGCTAAGAAAGCAGAAGATTCTAAGAAAAAACAGACTCGCATGGCAGGTGAAGAAGAGTACGAAAAGATGGTATTGGTGACCAATACCAATCGCGATGATTCTCTCATCGAGGCTCATAGCGTTGATGAGGCACTCGCTCGGATTACGGTAACGGATAACCTTCCGGTTGATCGACACCCTGAAAAAAGGCTCAAGGCTTCCTTCAAGGTTTGTCTTCTGAGTTCTGATGCTGATCATCTTTATTCGCAACAAGTTTTTGATCGGGAAGAAGATTATAGTGTATCCTTTTCCTGAGCTGAGTTATAGGAGAAATTAGTTGTTGTGTTGATTGTATTTAGCAGACAAGCTTAGTTCTTGTATGATCAAGGTCCTAGTTTGAACTTTTGAAGTTGTTATATATATTAGGAGAATCTCTGTCTGTCGTTTGAAATGATAATTGTTTCTTGATAGATCGGTCATAGTGAACCCATTATGCTGAGTTGTTGTTATGATTGTGGTTTAGGCCTTTGAAGAAGCTGAACTTCCAAGGCTCAAGGAGGAGAAACCAGGTCTTACTCATACTCAATACAAGGACTTGATTTGGAAGATGTGGAAGAAATCGCCAGATAATCCTCTTAACCAGGTTAGTCAAACTCTTACCTATGTAGTTTGGTGTTTAATGTTTATACCAAAAATGTCAGTACTAAGGGCTGTGGAAGTACTAGGCAGATGTATTTATTAATAGGCATGGTTTATTGTTAAAACCAATCAGGCTGCTGCTGCTGCCGAGTGAAAATGCAACTCGGAAACTGAACAAGGGAAAAAGTATGATGAAGAGGGAGATGCATAGCAGAAGCAGAGATTGTGTAAAGTACTTGGGGCGTTGCTTATTTATTGTGCTTTGTGTAAAAACACAATGGTATAGTAGAGGATTGAGATACATATTGAAGCAAGACTATTCCCTTGGTTTGTGTACAATACAACATCATCGTAAGAGTTTATCTAATAAGCCTATGCCAGTTTAGAATAGTTAAAAACTGAAGCCATAATGCGAGAAGTCAAACATTTTCTGGAATATTACCAACCACTTTTGTAATTGTATCTGAACAAGTTTTGTTTCTTTTCACTTATAGATAGATCCTTTCATCTCAATTATTTGCTTTCTGCTGACCATTGACTTGAGATGCGTATCCAAGATGTTTTAAGATTGGACAGAACCAGCCGATTAATCAAGCGACAAGATCTTTATTTAGCTTCTCATGCGTGTACAAAAGTTCAAATCTACAACATGCTAGAATACTTGCAAGACTAAGACTTGCTCTATATCACTTTTAGCTCTCTCAGCCATTCAGTGTGGAGGGGACACGGATCAGGTTTCCCTTCTGTAATCGCTTTCTCTGAGAGTGAATAAAACCAACCATTCCTCCATTTAAACTGCAGTAATCAGAAAATTAGTTGAGACCCTGATTTACAAGCAGTTAACAAGAGAGATCCAATGATGGTGAAAATATGTATATACTTCTTTAACAGCGGTTGGGAAATGAGCAACAGCTCGCGAATAAGCACATAGTCTCTCCACCATGTTCTCTTCGAAGGTCAGTCCTTTATCTGCAGCAGCAGCTGCTGCAAGTTCTTGGATGAGTCTTGACACCTGAATGTATAAGTTAATTAGAACTAAAATGTGATTTCAAATGGTAAAAATGAAACAAGGTATGGAGCTTTTTTGTACTTCATCTTTGTATTCTTTCTCCACTGTGCCTACACTTGCACCTGGATGACGAGCTCCAACAAGCATAAACGCACAAATCCATATGAGTTTTTCCAACATTTGCTTCTGAAAAGCTTCTTTGTCAAGTACCTAACCACATAAACACAAGAAAACACAACGGATTCAATTTTTCATTATAGAATAAGAGGTTTGCTTGTTGTTACCTTGCAAGAGAGTCCACCAGATTGCAATCTTGCAGCTATCTCTGAAGACCATTTTCCATAAGCAGCAGTTAGACCCTCTGGGTTAGTGTCAGTCTTTCCATCCACAGGAGGCTCGCCGAGCTTTGACACAGCAAAATAAGCCAAAACTTGGTCTGTATCGGCCAAGCCTTTGCTCTCAAACCACGGCTCCATCATTCCATTTTGAAAGAACACCAAATCTGATTAATTTTACACAACAATTAGTATACTTAGTCATGAAATGAAGAAACATAATCATATATGATCGTTCCAAATCCAGACAAAATAAGACTCTGTCAGGATCGAACCGTCAAAACATCCGACACTGGAACTTAGAGCGTACGAAAGTTTCTACCTTTCCATCTAGACTGAGGAGTAGATTCAAGAACAGCATCGAGATCATCATTCCTAGTACAAACCAAAATGGGTCCTTCAAAATCAACCGGAACTGCTTCTCCTCTCTTCACCAACAAATCCTCGCCATTACCCATTTCCTGTAACGCCCTTCCAACTCTTCCACCACCTACAATCACGGCAGGAGCCAGTTTTTTANTAACGCTTGAAACTGAGCGTCGAAGGAGAGAGAAACGAGTCGAAGCAGAGCAGGAGACAGCAAACAGAGTACTGCTGGCTTTAGCCATGACGATGATAATGGGCTTCGACGATTGTTGTGGTCTCTCATGGACTTGGACTATTCTGGAACAGTGATAGTATAATAACCACTCGATAGTTTGAGGTCTGGCTTATCCGTCTTTGGATGACTCATAAAGATAAAACGACATGACGTTGAATCACATAAAAACATAACGACAGGTTGTTGGTACTGTAAGAGTTTCAAACACAGTTCCCGCTGGAAGTTAATTACAGTGGGAAGTTTGAGATAACCGGTGAGTTTCAATATAAACCAAAATAAATCAGTTATAATCGGTTGATTGGTTAGTAAGCCGGTTAACTGAATGTGACTGTAGAAAAAAAGCTTTGTCGTGTCTGTCTGTCGTGTCGTTTGCTCGTTCAACTAAATTGTCAAACGAACGATATCCGACGAACCATTCCGTGTACAATTATAGCACTTGGGGTAAAGACCAGAGAAGCTTCTTTCGATCTAGTATATATTAGGGTTAATTCATATTTTTTCTGGTTGATGAATCTATTTATCTCGTTTTCATCGGATTCAGGTTAACTCGAGTGATGAAACCAATCTCTGTGCTAGAGGTAATTTCAGATACATCTGTAGCTGTTTGATCCGGTGGCTGGTGGTATTAAGGCGTTTGTAACTCTGGTATGGCTTTCTGAGTTTTGAGAATTTTCAGATTTTTAATCGGAATCTGAGACTCTTGCTTATCATTTTCTGGTTACAGCTTGATTTGATAGATAAGAGTAACAACGCCGAGATCAGAATATTCGTATATTCTTCTTATTTTGATTCTTGTTGTGTTTCTGCTTAACTAGGTATTTCACTATCTGAATCTAATCATCATCATATTTACATTATTTATTCTGATTTTTTTTTGTGGAAATTTTCAGTATTTGAATCTTTGTAATAATGTCTGAATTAAAAGAGCGTCTGCTTCCTCCAAGACCTGCTTCAGCTATGAACCTTAAAGATGTTGCTGTATCTCGGCCTTCTCATTCTGGAAGAACTCCTCTTCTTGGAGTTGATGTTTTGGGTCTCAAGAAGCGTGGCCAAGGCCTTCGCTCTTGGATTCGTGTTGATACTTCTGGTAATACTCAAGTCATGGAGGTTGATAAGTTCACTATGATGCGTAGATGTGACTTACCTGCTCGTGATTTAAGGCTCCTTGATCCTTTGTTCGTTTATCCATCAACTATACTTGGCCGAGAAAAGGCTATTGTTGTTAACTTAGAGCAAATCCGTTGTATTATTACTGCTGATGAAGTTCTTCTCCTCAATTCCCTCGACAACTATGTGTTGCGGTATGTTGTTGAGTTGCAGCAGAGACTGAAGACAAGTTCTGTAGGTGAGATTTGGCAACAGGAAAATGCACAGTTGAGTAGGAGGAGGAGAAGTTTTGACAATGGTTTTGAGAATTCTTCTCCTGATTATTTACCTTTCGAGTTTAGAGCTCTTGAAATTGCTCTTGAAGCTGCTTGTACGTTTCTCGATTCCCAGGTTCGTAACACTTCCTCTTCGATTTTGTTTCAGCCTCAGAGAATACACAAACTAGTACTGGCTTAGATTTGACTTCCTACACACTAAGTTGATAGAACTTACCATTTTCTATAGGCTTCAGAGTTGGAGATTGAGGCATACCCATTATTAGACGAGCTAACCTCAAAGATCAGTACACTAAACTTGGAACGTGTACGTAGACTAAAGAGCAGGCTTGTAGCATTGACAAGAAGAGTTCAAAAGGTCCGGGATGAGATCGAGCAGCTAATGGATGATGACGGAGATATGGCGGAAATGTATCTTACAGAGAAGAAGAAGAGAATGGAAGGATCTTTATATGGTGACCGATCTTTACTAGATTACAGGTCAAATGATGGTCTATCTGTTTCTGCACCAGTCTCTCCTGTTTCTTCTCTACCTGATTCACGAAGACTTGATAAAAGCTTGAGCATAGCAAGAAGCCGGCATGACAGTGCAAGGAGTTCAGAAGATGTAACAGAGAATATAGAAGAGCTAGAGATGTTACTGGAAGCTTACTTTGTCGTCATTGATAGCACTCTAAACAAATTAACATCGGTACTCGAATGATTCTTTCTCTTTAGTTTACTTTCTATAGGCAGATTTAGTCATCTGTGTCTCATCTCTTTTACAGTTAAAGGAGTACATTGATGACACTGAAGATTTCATTAACATTCAACTGGTACTACCTCAGAATTCTATCTTTTTGTTAATCTGGATTGAGAAACCATAAGACTCTGCTAAAAAAAGTTATCAATGTCTGCAGGATAACGTTCGAAATCAGCTGATTCAGTTCGAGTTGCTTCTGACAACAGCAACATTTGTTGTAGCCATATTTGGAGTTGTAGCAGGGATCTTTGGGATGAACTTTGAGATAGACTTCTTCGACCAGCCAGGGGCATTCAAATGGGTACTCATAATTACTGGAGTATGTGGCTTTTTTATATTTTTAGCATTCGTCTGGTTCTTCAAGCATAGAAGGCTCATGCCTCTATAATCGAGACATGAATGTTGCTTACATATATGAATGATTTGTTTCCTTTTCACAGTGAAATGTTTGTCTAAATGTGATGAAATCTTGATCTTGATTCTTTTTATTAGAATTGGGTAACCAAAGTTGGATTCAGACAAAAATTAATGAAAACAAGAGTTTGTATTTAAACCACAAAGCCTCGAGACTTTTTCTGAGAAATCGTTGTGATGAGTGACTCAATCGTTGGTATTACAGTATACACTAGTTGTTAGATGATGAGAGGCGTGCTTTCCTGGCTTTATCAGCCTTGTCCATGTAATCTTGGTGAGATTGTTGCTTTGACCCTAAAATAAACAAAAAGTAAACTTTAAGCAATTAGATCTCAAAGCCCAGAGCATAACTTTTTGGAATGTACAATTAGGTCCATGAAATGTTAAATCAAAATCCACATGTTCAGTCGATCTAAATACACATTTCTAACAGAATCTAAGACTTATACCATTACGAATCTATAAGCAAGTATACGATCTTCTAGTTAGCTGGTAGATTTTGCAAATCCGTACCTCGAGTCATCAAATACCAAGGAACTCCGAAGATAAGAGTGATGATTCCGATCCCAGCCATGACGTGCTTTTTCTCACCACTGTAAACGTAATGCTCCATTTTAGCTCGGAATCCTCCGCCTCCGGTCATACTGGAAGCACCATTGGTCTTCGTCTCATTTCCCATTCTCGATCTCTCCGGTTACTTTCCTTTCTACATCCCTCGATCAAACAGGGTTTATCTATCAGACAGACCCATATATAAACGGGCCTTCATTTAAGGCCCATTCTATTTGTTACATTGGGTTGTATAAAACAACCGTTATAATGGATTTTTAAGTATAGTACAAAGTATATAAAACATTCATAATCTCAGAAGCATTAACTAAAAGTACGATTAAACAACTTTAATCAAAACCCATGTCCGATTATATAAATAGAGTAGCGGTTACAGGGGGACTAACAGTTTGGCTAGAGATCTGAGTATACAAATTCATAACCAAACAATACATTTTAAAACAGAAGGTTTCACATAACCAAAGACAAGAACACACAGATTCTTCTTGTTTATCTAAAACAAAAGCCAAGGGTACTTGAGAAAAGCTTTTCAAGACTCGATCTTGATACTGGTTTCCCTGGATTCTTGTGACGTTGACGGAGGAGGAGGTGGAAGATGACCTTTCTCTTGCAAGCTCTTGACAGTGTCGTAGAGGCTTTGCTTGATGGTTGTGAACTCTAAGCCTAAGTCCTTTATCTTTTGGTTAGTAAATTTGTATGGCTTGGCTCTAGGGTTCTTCTCGTCCTTACACCTGAAACAATTAATACACAAACCAATATTTTTAGTTACTAAACACAGTTTCTTTTTTGGTTAATTATTTACCACAATCTAAAGTGACTCAGTCCATTACATTTTCTCAATAAAATTTATTCATCAACATATTATATTGTGTGTATATATTATGGTTTTCAAAGTGTCCACGTCAGCAATAGGTGACAAGTGGACTCTGACTAATCGTGTGAGTGGTTGGTACACCAACTTTCACCACAAACGATAAAAAAAGGATCATGGGACCAATTCATACCATCATTGGTTTTGTATCAAAATAAATGATATGAAAAAAAACATTCATATTGTGTGAAAAGACTAAAAAAAAGAATTATATAAAATTGAATAAGCTTTGCCAAGATTTGCGTAGCATTTATCAAAAAAAAAAAAATTGCGTGGCGACTAAGATACGTCACGATGTCGTCAGAGTTAGCCTTAGGGCATGTGTTACTGATCAGTGTTGTCATGTGTAGACGACACACAGATACACTAGAGACTAGTCATTGTCTTAATACGCTAGAGCTACCATCGTTATTAAAAGCGTTTTTTACTCTTTTTATTTTTATTTTATTATTATTGATGTCAATTAGGAAATATTTAAGACCTTATTGGTGCATGGGTGCCACGTGGAAATATATTATCTTTCACAAATTATTTTATCTATAGTCAATTTTTATCCATATTATTTTTCTCTTTTAAGGATTAAAAACCTTGAAGAGATTATGGTATTTTTAATTGTAATTATTGAATTTTAAACCGTTTTTTATGGTTTAAGTTCACTTACTTGGTCGGAAGTGGATACTCCGGGAATAGCTTAGCCAAAATCTCAACAACTTCACCACGGTGAAGCGCACTCTCAGCGAGGAGATAACGTCCGGAGGCAGACGGTGCCTCATAGACCAGAACATGAGCCAGCGCAACATCACGAACATCCACATAAGCCTGAGTCAAATTAGCGTAGGTCTTGGCCGATCCAGTTAGATATTTGAGGACGTGGAAAAGACTAGCGTTGATCGTCGGCTGTAACGGCGGGCCAAGAACAAGAACCGGATTCAACACCACCAAGTCTACACCTTTCTCGTTTGCCGTCTCCCACGCCGCTTCCTCCGCCACCATCTTGCCGTAACAATACCAATTCTACAAAACAAATAAAAATGCAAAGATTAGTTAGTAGCAAGAAAGGTGTTTTAATTAATAAATGTAAAAGATTAGAAGACAAAACCTTAGTGTTTTTGCAGAACTCAAGATCACTCCAACAAGTTTCGTCAACGACAACGTCAGGGTCACGGTTCGGGTCCATGTAGACGGCACCAATTGAGGAAGTGATGACCACGCGCTTGACCTTGGCTTCAGCCGCCGCATTAATTACAAACTTAGCTCCGTTAACAGCCGGCTCCACCATTTGTTCCTAAAAATTTATCATACATTTAATATAATAATTAATACTCCTCATTTCACATAATTATCATTTAAAAAACAACGGAGGTAATGATTTTCTCGTATTTATTTTTTTAATGCAAAAATTAACATATATTCAATGTTCTTAAACTAAAGTTATAAAATAAACCAATGTTTGTAGTTAAAGGTGATTCGATAATGACATCGACTAATTAAAATGAAACCAGCTCCACCACTACCATAATAAAATTATATTTAATTTAACATCCTTAACTTTATTCAATTTTCAATGAACGCCACAAAAAGTGTGAGAAAGATATAGAAAACCCAGAAGAATAATACTCACAGGATCGTCAGTGACCGGAGAAGCCGTGTGAAAGACGCCATCACAACCATCGATCGCCGCCTTAAGAGCTTCGTAGTCCTGGAGATCTGCTTTGCACAGAATCAATCTCTCCTTCGCTCCTTCAACTTCTCTCAAATGTGTATTCTTTGGATCATCTACAAATATTAATCCCAACTTATCAGTCTCATTAATCTAAGAAATTAAGTTATTTACTAGTGACAGTGAACTAAGATGTATAATATAAAAATGAACCTGGGTTTCGTACGGTTCCTTTGACTGTGTAGCCTTTCTCTAGAAGTAACTTAACAATCCAGGAAGCGATGTATCCACCGGCTCCGGTGACACAAACAGTTTTACCGGCAGGCGAGGCTTTGTCAACTGGCATATTTCCAGGTGATTATGAAGAGAGGTTTTAAAAAACACCAAATAATGTGTCGTTGCAAATTAAGTTACGTTTCGAATTATATAAAGACTGAAAAGGAATGTTATCTTTATTATTTTACAAACTTGCCAAGTTCACCTAACCATGGTAATAAGTTTGGTCTTTCTTTTTATTTACATATATCTAAACAAGAAGAAACCAAATTATATAATTATTTAAAACAAAAGATAAGGGTTGGTGGAAGAAAGAAACATTTGGAACTATACACAATTTTTTAATATTACCTATTCCAAATAAATTTGGACAAAACTTAAAAAAATATACTCCAATCATTATACTTTGGGTATGATAAATATAATAATTGTAGAAAATTTTATAACAAATATGGGAAATGCAGAAATGAATACACATAAAATAAAACTCTCGAAACATGTCTAGTAAATATGTATATTTATAAAAAAAACAAAAATATCTTACTAGTCAGGTGACATCAGATCAAAATACTTCCAGAACAAGACATAGGTCAGAATAATCTAATAACATAAAAACACCATTAGTCTCTAAACAAGTAGTCTCACTTAACACATAAGTGACCTAAACCACCTAACCATGTCTGATTCATATACATCAACCTGAACCAAGGCTAAGTATCGCTTTCTTTAGGTTCTTTGATCTCTGCCTCTTTCTCCTCTTCCTCATCTTTCTTATTGATTGTTGGCGTTGACAATCTTTAACCATAACACAGTGCTGAATCATTAAAAGATCAAACCTTCAAATTAACTAGAATTGTTGTAAGTTTTCATACCTTTCTTCTGGAGAACTACTCGGTTGCACATTCTTAGACACATTTTTGCGCTTATTGGCTTTCTGTCTTTGTAATCTATACATAACAGCAAGAACTCAAGAATTTAGTTACAAATCAAAAGTCTGTTTCAAGATTGTGCGGTATCGAAGTATTATGAATGTTTCACTTACAACTCAGATAAAGGAATAGACTCAAACATATCAATTTCCTCATCTTGCGTAAGATTCTGGGGGAAATCAAACACATATATTTAGTTGCTTTAGGAAAAAAATAAAAAATGGTGAATGAGAAAAAAAAGAGAGGCTCAATGTAAGAAATTTTTACCTCAATGCCTGAAGAATTATCCTGGATTATCTCAAACTGTTCTTTTTTAAGATTAAGATATTCCATATCTCCATCAGTGTATTCTATCTGCAAGGAGAACATTAGTGGAGAAAATTCTATATGAATCACTTATGCAACATTGAGAGGATTTCACTTACTTGATGCTTCTTCTTACGACTACAATAGGAATCTATTACGCCTTCGTAATACCTGTGCAGATGTAAATGGTAAGATTGTTACTATTCATCATACAAAATCAAATATGAAGTTTCGAGATAAACTTACATTTTGTCAAGTGGCCACCAGACCTTAACCCTCTTACCAACTAACTCATCACCAGGCTCTTTTGTTTCGGACTCCTGAAAAGAGTAATATATACCATATGAATACAGGTGACAAGTAAATGATTATGACATGGACAGAAAAAGCAACATAATTCACACCACATCCTCTCCTGCTGCTCGTTTCCTCTTAGGTTGGCTTTTAGGAGTTTGTTCAGATTTACTGGTTGAAGGTTTTGTTGCATGAGAATTCATCTATTGCACAGATATCCAATTATAAGTTCAAGGAAGTTTTAGGAAATAATATACTGATAAGAGAAATCATGGTTCATAAAACTAGCTACCTTGCTCTTTGATGATCGGGCAGTAGGCGTATTCATGCTTACACCTGCTGAATTCTTCTTCTTGCCATCTGAGTGGACACATTTGTTTCCACTGGCTTTTACCATCTTAGGTTCAGCCAGTGGCTTCTTTAAAGATGTTTTTGTTGAACCATTCTGCTTTCTCTCCGTTTCACTTGACTTGGCAGACTTAATGTCATCTTCTGGTTTTTCCAGGTTAATTACTACCAAATCATCTTCTTCAGGATTCCTTTTCTTCACAATTTGTTTCTTTAATGATGGTTTGTCATGATTATTTTCTTCAATCTTACTACGGCTTCGTTTATGTGACCCTGTTCTACTTCTAGCCTTATCAGTGGGTGAAAGAGCATCAGGTTTTACCTGCCCTTTCTTTCTTGAAGACGTCTTAAATGAATAGCCTTCCTCAGGATTCATCAGAGAATTAGGTTTCCTTCCTCTCTTCCTTGTAGACCCTGATTCAGTTTCTGCATCTGTACTTTCGGACAGTCCTTGTTTCAAATCGTTTCCAGCTTTTACTTTGTCATCTCCATTGGCTCGATGACTTCCACTTCTAGCAGTTCTCTTGGATCTATTTCCCTTGCGAGAAAGTCCCATATTCAGTTTGTCCTATTCAATGGATTTTGAAGATATTCATATTCGTTAAGATACAAACACATAAAACTATGAAAGAATCTGAAACTTGCAATAAAAAAGCCTTCGAAATACAGTACCTCCAATAAATCATTTGGAACTACTTGTTCTTCTGGTATCTTTTCTTCTGCCTGATAAAACGAAAAAAATGAAAGAAGCTTGATATAAATTATTGGCACATGCATCTTCAATATTCAACCACACAACTACTGTATTACCATTCAGACCAAGAGCTCAAGCATTAAGAGTACCTCATTTTCACTGGTCTTAATATCATCATGCGCTTGAGTAGTGGCAGATTCGCCTTGGCATATTGATGAGACTAGTGGAGAATACATGTCCAAGCTGGTCCCTGAGGACTTCAAAGCTTCCATGATGCACGGTTGAAGCTTACAGGCACAACTACTAAGAACCTTCTCCACAAGTGCCAGAGCTGCTGGTGAAACATCCTAAGAAAAGGAAACAAGACTACTAAAACCACAAGAGTGGAAAGCTTGCGAATTTACCCTGAATTTGGAAAAACCTTACCTGGTTTTCCTTCTTGACAGTAGTCAAGAGAACCTCTAGTAAATCCATGGGTACTTCTTCACTTTCATCTATAACTGTAATCATTATAGATTCCATTGAAAGAAGCACAATCTGAGGATGCTCCGGTCTAGATAGATGCACAAAATAAAAACCATCAATAATACCACCTAAAAGTATCTAAGAGTTAACTGAACATTGTTATACCAAGTTCTGTATCTACCTTATGATTTTTATGAACTGTCGAAACATTTCAAGAACAAGGTCATCACACTCCAAGTCCAGCATAACCAAGGATGATCTGACTTTTGCAACAGTTTCAAGAACAACCTCGACTTTCTTATAACTGCGACAGGAAGTATCAGCTAGTTTTCCAAATACTTGTATAGTCACCTGGAAAATATCCTACAAGCCAAAGAAGCAAAGCAAATGTTTCATGTGAGAAAACTTGAAGAAAGCATTGAGAGTAGTTGTGGAGTAAACTGGTAGATTAACACCTTCATCTGATGGTCGTTTAATGGTGCCTCTGGAGCAGTTATCCTCATAATTTCAGTTAAGCAAGAGATAACAGAAACCCTAACATCAGAATCAGGATTTCTTAAGAGATCAGAGGACACCAAAGCATTCATTGGTGAGATTAAGGCCTTTTGTATAGACTCAATTGGATCTTGCTCCACAGTGGAGAGCAGAGACTCAATTTCCTACACATAGAAGCTTCAAAATTAGATGATTGAACATAAACATCACAGAGAAGCTTTCATGAAACGATTTCAATCCCCAAATCCTAATCTTTTCAAGTAATCAAAACCCTCAAAACAGAGGAATTTTACAAAAGTCATGAACAAAAGCAACAATAAACCCTAATTTCCATATAAATGTTTTGAAATCAGAGAGAGAGAGAGAGAGAAGGAATCGTACATCGAGAAGAGTAAGTGTCGCATTAGTTGAAGACTGAGGCTTGAGGAGATTATTTCCGGCCTCGACGAGTGCTTTTGAAAGTTCCGTCGCTCCGACGAAAGGACCCATTTTTGAAGATATCTGATGATTCAAAACCCTAGAAACACAAACAACATTACCCGAACGCAAAGAAAAACCTCAGTCCCCGTTACCTCAAAATCCAAATGGTTAGAGGAATGATAAGTTTGCGCCTTTTAGATACGGTGTCGTTGGACATGCAAGGACCACAATTCTATGCACGCCCAGTGCAAGAGAACTAATAAGCTTCAACTAAAAACCACCGCTAGTCTTGTGAACTTTCAGTTATGTGACCCAAAAAAAAAACTAAAATCGATTATGTGAGAATATAATGTAATCTCGTGTTTTTTTTTTTAAATCATAATTTAATATCTCTCTACAAATTATATAAATCTTGATTTAATACCAGAACTATTAGTCGGTGCCAAGAATGCTTTCGTCTTTTCCCGCCCTTCTTCCGGAGTTTTTTACTTCAAAAAAAATTGAAAATTTGCAAGTAATTTTGTATTCGTGTAAAAAGTGAAAACTCAATGTATGAAAATAAATAAGTAATAATATGAAAATGGACAAAATAATTGAATAACATGAAATATTATCTTTATAATATACTTTCAAATACCATATACTCATCTATATACGAGTAATTTATTAACAACTAATCAATTATATTATGAAAAATAAGTGTACCAAGATAATCATAAGCAAATTGGGAAACTGAAGAGTAGAGAGCCTTAATAACAACAAAACTTGATCATGTTTCAAATAAAATCTCAAGAGCTGTCTGCTAAATATTAAATATCAAAAACCAAGAGAAACATCATTGGGATATGAAAAACATCTCTGAAATTTCAATTTAGAAATGCTTCTTAAAAACTTAGTGAGATTCAATATGCTTCTTGACGATATTGAGTGCAGTTGTCTCCTCACCGTAGTCCTGCAACAGCAATCAAGAAAATGCAGAAACAATGAGTCAATAATGATTTAAGGGATTCATCAGATTAGATAGATTGAGAACTAAAGAGTATATATATACCTTCACTACGAGACAAGAGCATCCAACAACCTTCCTGGCATTACCCTCAGAATCAATCTTGCAGAGCTGCAATGACATAACAGATTCAAACTTTTGTTGATAAACCAAACATTCATTAAGGAAAAAAACTACTTGGCTTAAATATGGACTTACACCAGCCCATTCACCAAGGGTCTTGGCACTTGGTACTGTAAGCAAGTTGATATTGTGATCAGCACAGAGAGCTTTAACAAGCTTGACGTAATCAGGCTGGTTACAGTCTTCAGCCAAGACACAGAGCTGTGCTGAACGCTTCTCAATAAGCTTAGCACACTCATGGAGACCACGAACAACACCACCATAAGCACGAGATTTCCTAAGGGTCAATTCCAATGCAGTCAATAAGTCCATGTCCTCTGGTATGGCTGCTGGCTCAGCAACGGGCGGAACAACGGGTGCAGCTTCATCACTGAGACAGTAAAGAAATTAACAGATTCAGAAAAAACACAACAGGTTAAATCAAACAAGGTCACAGTAGTTTACAGTGATGACGCAGATTCACAAAATTTAAGAAGCATAAGTAACCTTACCCTGACATGTTGTCTCTTTGTATGAATGTCCTTTAACGACCGAAAAAAACACAAGTCGTTGTTGTTATCTGCAAATATAAATCCAAATCAAATCAATTTCAACAAACATATTCAAAATTCAATATTACTGGTGAAATTGTAACGCAGCAAAGTCGACGACGGAAGACAACAGTTCGGGAATCACATGTAGACAAAATTGCAATCGAGAGAAATCGGTCAGATCGGATAACATTCGAGGAAGTGAAAAACTAACCTCAAAGACGAAGACGGCAGCGGAAAGGAACAAATAACAAAATGCGAACAAGCTTTATATGGAGAGACTTCACTATTAAGAAAACCCTAATCTCACCTGAATAACATTTTGACGGACCGTCATGGACCCGGACGAAATATTTTCATTTATGGGCTTTACAGGTCTATTAAATGGGCTTAGCAAACGACATCGTTTTAATGTATGACTCTATAATCTCTTTCAAAATTTGGGCTTAAATGACTACACCTTGGAGTAGTGGAATCTTCGAAAATGTTTTTTTTTTTTGAACGTCAACGATTTTTTTCTGAACATGGATAGTTTGGTAATAAAACTGCCGAAGCATTCACCGACATTATTTTAACGATTATAGTCTAAATTCTTGCCAATCATATTCGCTTCAAACACCTTTTTGTAATTCGATAGCCTAAGCTACTTAATCATCCAAAATGCAAAAGTAAAAATATAAAAAAAAAACAAAAAAAATAATTTAAAATTTTTCCTTTTTTCTTAATTATTTTTTTGTTCCAGTGAGGAGCTTGGGATCATGAACACTTCCTAACCCATACAAAACTCCAGAATATTTATCCATAGAAGCAGTGAAATATATCTCCTTTATCTTGTTGAATACACGCAATGTTAGCAAGCTATCTGATCCAGCCTGGTGAGATGTCCCAATTCGTTTAACACGAAGCAGATCAGCTACTGTGTCTAGACCTCCATAGAGACTGCTGCAGAACTCCATCAAGTGTTTGATGTCGTACACTACTGGGAAAAAACCTTTAACCCTAAGGAAGAATTCAGATTGTTTCTCCGGTAGATCTTTCCCAATCAAGAGTTTGAGCAAGTATCCGAAATCGTATCCACAATGGAATGTTACCCATTGAACATTGTCGTTAAGCACTACTCCTGAACACATTAGACGCTCGGCAAATTGCTTTGAATCGATGCCTGATTGGTTGAATTTGTCGAAATTGATGCCTGATTTATGGAGGAGTTGGATTGAATCAATGGCGAACATGTCGGATTTGAGATTGAATTCTCTGAAATTGAATTGCCAAATGCATTGCTTCTTGTTAGGTCCATAGGTTGGGAGGTTTCCTTGTTCATCGGATAAGGTGAGACCGAGCTGAATCAACTTGAGTAAATTCACGTTCGTCCTTAGGGTTTCGTAGTTGAAATCATGGTGTTTTGTGTTTGGATTTGGATTAGCTGTTACTGACTTGCATACGACTCCAGGGAACTCTGTGTCCATGGCGACGTATGGGAAATCATCAATGGCTTTTTCAATCAAAGCCATTTCTTCTTCAAAATTATGGCTCCAGACCTCGCGGATTTCAATTGTATCATCTTCGTCTTTCGGATTCGAAACCAGAGACATTTCTATTTCGGATTATGATGAATTCGCCTCAATAACATACAAATCGATAAACCTAGAACGGATCTAGAGAAAGATCCGATCAGGTTTCTAAAGAATCTGCAATCAAATTCCAATTAAAATAAGATAACAATCAATCTCCAATAACACCAAATCTCGAACAAATATTCAAACGCAAACCAAAATACAAAACACAGAAATGGAGATATGTATAATATAGAAGAAATGAGGAAGAGCTAAATTCGGTGATTTCGAACCTGGAAAAAATTAAGCGAATAAGATAATAGATAAATATTCCTGGAGACAGCGGCGAATCTCCAGATTAGGGTTTCAGAGGATGCTGGTGGTTTATCGAAGATAATGATGCCCAGACTGGCAAAAGAAGGAGAGGGATTTTAATAAAATCAAATTTTTTTCTACCTTAAATTGTTTTTTTTACTTTTTCATGTTTTTTGATTAAAAAGCTCTGTTTTTTTTCCCTCTCCAATTCACCTCTGAATCTATTTGTTTTCTCTTCGCCACAAATTTTCTTGTATTTTGTTTCTCTTTATTTATTATCCTAATTTTCTAAATAGAAATCCAAAAATGCTCTTATACCAGAATATTATGTCCTTATATACTAAGATTATCTTAACCTATTCAGACGAAAAAAACATGCCAAAAAAAATTTGGTACAAGTAGGAAAGATATAACAATTTTTTATCATTATAATAACTAATATAAAAACATTTCTTGGCTATTCTGTCCCCTTTATAAATAGAAATATTCTATTATAATGGAGGAGATAACCCAACAACCCGGTAAGGCTTCTAAGACTTAAGCCGGACCTTTAACTTAAATATATGGGCCTGCATTTTCTGGCCCAAACATGTCCTGGACCAAGCCTCACTTTACTAATGCTGCTGAACGATCTCGTTCACCTGAAGATATTATTATTACCTTTACGGAAAAAAAAGTCGAACCGGACACGCAGATTTTGTCTGCGTCTCCTCTCGAACCGATCTGTTTTTTTCTATTTCATACGGATCGGATCGAGTCTGAACCTTTGGTGTCAAGGAGGAGGAAGAAGACTTTTTTAAAAAAATTCGCATCTGATTTATATCGAGAAAACGTCTCTTACCTTAAACGAGATTTTAACAGATTCGGTGGACGCCATGGATGTGCCGAGCTCCTGGGATGCTTTACGAAAACAGGTCTCATTCTTTTATTTACAATTCTTCTATGATCAGTTGATTCGAATTCGATATCATTTTCAATTTATCTTTCGATTGAATCCAACTGTAATTTAAAAAATAATAATATGATTTGTGTTGTGTTGTGTTGTTTTCATTTGTGAATCCACACAGGCTAGAAAAATTGAAGCTCAGCTTGACGAGCAGATGCATTCATATCGTAGACTTGTTTCCACAAAAGCTTTAACTAAGTTAGATGGTAGAGAGACTGATCTTGAAGCTGGAATTGACTTATTGCTTACGCAACTTCAACAAGTTAATGCTCAAATGCAAGCTTGGGTTTCTTCTGGTGGTTCAGAAATGGTCTCTCATACTTTAACTCGACATCAAGAGATCCTTCAAGATCTTACTCAGGTACTCAATCTCATTTCATCATTAGTACGTGAGAGTTGATTATGACTCATTTCAAATGCAGGAGTTTTATCGACATCGCACCAGTCTTAGAGCAAAACAAGAACATGCTTCACTTCTTGACGACTTTAGAGAATTTGATCGGACTAGATTAGACTTAGAAGATGGTAGTGATGAACAAGCCTTGCTCAAAGAACATGTAGGAATCAACCGCAATACAGTACAGGTAAAGATAAACTCCTTCCCCTGTAAGCTATGTTAGACTCTAAAGCTGTGTTTTCTCAAGTTAACTCAATGGCCCTATGACTTATATGAACTACCTAATATATAAACGCTATAGATGGATGGTGTCATTTCACAAGCTCAAGCAACACTTGGTACACTTATGTTTCAACGTTCAAATTTTGGAGGCATCAACTCAAAGCTTAGCAATATCACCAGTCGTCTACCCACAGTACAAAGACCTTTCCTTTCTCTTTTATGTTGCTCTTTGTTTTCTTTATGTACTGGTGTAGCCTGTGTTTTACCTTACTCTGCAATTCTATGGTTTAAACCAATGCAGGTAAACACGATTTTGTCAACAATAAAGAGGAAAAAGTCTATGGATACAATCATTCTTTCACTAGTAGCAGCTGTATGCACATTTCTCATCTTCATCTACTGGTTGACCAAGTAAAGTTTTTCCCATTTGTTTCTACTCATCTCTCTGTTGAGCCATGTCTGGTTTACATGTTAATTCATTCTGCAATCATCGGTGTTCTTGTAAAGAATCTAAAGATCAAAAACATAAGTATTTTGTGTACAGCAAATTCATTTCAGATGAGCTTATTGTGATGTTCAGTTATAGTAGAGATGCCACACATATGATCTCTCATCTTTTACTGGATTTTTATACTTGTGTTGTATGTTGCTCTGCATTGAGAAGGGTATAAGTACTCGAAACCATTTACGGTCTTAGTAAAATCCTATAACTCCACTTAATCATTCATATCCTTACATGTCACATACATCTAGAAGCTAAGAACCAAGCCAATACAATTTCTATTTAAACCATATCTGGAAACTAAGAACCATGTCACATTCATTGGATGCACTCAGAGAATGTGGTAAGGATAAGATATTATCTTTGTTCAAAATAGTTGCATTTGACATTGGTTTGGTAATTGATAGAAAGCTTGATAAAAATAAATAAAACATAATGTGTTCCCTCTATTGAAGTTAATCACATGTAACAAGAATCATATAATGTGTTTTTTTTTAATGATGAAAAAAAAACTGAAATAAAAAGTTGCTGAGCCTGCTTGATGAGGCCATTGATCCTGCAACAATCCAAACCAAAACAGAGAGTTCAGTTAAATCAAACACCAGAGTAATACAAAGGCCTAAAGAGGTTCGAGTTTAAACTAGGTCCCTGCATACTCATATAAAAGATTTGATGCTTTGTAGCTGAGACTTGAGGAGACTCATATAACGATCTTTCAGGCTTGTTTTTCCAGAATCCACTCAACAAAATTGTCAAGAATCAATGGCCATGCAAGCTCTGGATTGTAGTTCCCCATGTCAGGGAAACTTATCTGTTAAAATTTCACAGTTAGTTCATGAAGCTGCCAAGCCAGAAACTAAAAGAATTAGGAACATGAAACATACCTCGTTACAGAACCGATATAATCCCATCCATTGATCCATGTTTATGACTTTGTAGTCATTCTGAATCTGTCATACACAAAACAATCATGTATTGATGAAACTGCGAGCTGGGAAAGGGAAAAATAAGGGAGATTATTGAGTGATGCAAACCTTTAAATACTCAACAAAGTAATCAACTTGAGCTCGAAATGTAGTTCCCATGACAATATCTAGGAGTTGGCATATAGTTTCTATGTCTATACTCTTCTGTTTATCCTCTGCATTGAATAGTAAACAAAGGTCACACAAACATAAAGGAGAAGAAGAAACCACCACATACAAATATCTCATGACACAGAAGCAGAACTTAATCTTTTTACCTGTTAAACAATATTGGAAGGCATAAGCATAGAAATCTACAAAATTTGTTGGCCTCCTAACCTTAAAGATACGAAAAAAAATAACGAAGTACAGCTTAAAGATACTTGAAAGATAACAATCAATATAAAAACAAAATATAAAACTTTGATTGAACCTCTTTCTCCAGCTCAGGAAGAGCTTTCTTCAACTTATTGACTGTATCAGCTCTTAAAGCCTTGAGACCTCTTCTCCACTCCTCCTACAGATACACAATGAGTTAAGCTCAAGACAAAAAAACAAATCACAAACTTGATTCAAGTATCAAAGAAAAAAGAGGATCTCTAGCTAGCTCTGATGTATTCTGCAATTTTTTGTGTATCACTTACATTTGTAAAGTAACCTTGTTTCTCAGCTTTCATTTTCCTGCGATTGCGAGAACTTAAAAGTTTAAGGATATACAACAATTGTTAATAAAGTTTAGTAATGGATATAATTACCAAGCAAGCATTAAGATTCTGATATCAGTATGAGACACTTCTAAATTGGAGCATAGTTCCTCTATCCCTTCAGGGCTAGTTCAGGTAAGTAATACCAAAAAAAGTATTAGTAGCATAATCATGAACTTGATTATATAATCGAAAACGAAGATTTAATGGAGTAAAGCATGAACTTACTCAATCAGATTTGAAGATTTATTGGCGTATTGATTAAATAAGTGATCTATTCGATCCATCTCTTTAGTCGAGGCCTTACTCGAAGCTGGAAAAAGTATTAGTATTGGTCAGATTGAATATAATTTAACTCGTAAAGTAATGATTTTGGTAGCTTTTCACTGTGTTGAATTCTTCAAAATCCATGAATGATTATTCAATTTTTCAGTTCATCACCACAAAACCCATCAAGGGCTAATCCAATTTTGAATTAAATAACAAGAAATATACAAAAATCCGAAAACCCAGAAAAGAAAGAGTTAAACTTTGTAGATAATATCATAAACCCTAGGTCGAATTGAATCTGAAGAATCAGAGAAGAAGAATAATAACCAGAGCGAAAGAGATCCGTGGTGACTGAATCAACAGATTGACCTGATTTCTTCTTCGATGCAGAGCGACGCATCTGTATAGACTCTCACGGAGTTAAACAATGATTAAAATACATAAGCAAAAAGATATAAGATGAACACGAGTAAGAGAAGAGACACCACGAAAGCGTATCTGAGAGAGCAAGGTACCTGATTGGAAGAGATATACGATTTCTCTTTTATTTTATCGTTCTCGATATTGTCGATAATAAACCTTTTTATATTTATGTATTTTTATTACACATACACATGTGTAAGTATATTACAGAGATTTTACTTTTTTTTAATTTTTTTAAGACCAATCTAAAAACTTTTGTCAGTAATCAAAATGTCTATAGAAAAGAATAAAGTTGTATAGATTTCATGTTTTCTCTATAAATTTTTATATTTAGGGACACTTATATTTATGATATGTTTAATTTTATTTTCGTCAAATGAAGAAGTTACTAATGTTATTGCAAGTAAAACTCTGTTTTTACCGAAGTTGTCTGCTCTGTTTTACTTGCGGTAACATTAGTAACTTCTTCATTCAAATTCTCTCCGTTTTTATCCTGCCACCGGAGATAATTAATCACCAGCGTCTCTCTGTACACAACTATTGATACACATCATCATAGGTTCATAAAAGGTGGTTACCGTTTTGAGCTCTCTAGCTGTTGTTTATATCAAAAGCTAATCCACAAAGCCAATAAACATAAACAAAACTAGACTGTTTCATCATGCTAACAGATTCTAACCAGCAAAGACAAAGATCTTCATTACAAAACTTCCCCTTTAACCATCATTTTCTGAATAGGTTTTGTTTGCCATTGACAACAACCCAAGTTCTTAAGATACCAAAGAGCTGCTTCTGCAGTCTGCTCAGTTGCTATTTTCTTATTGTGTTGTGGATCTCCGAAACACTCCAAAACCGTTATCCGAGAATCTTCCTTAATCTCAATTGTCACTTTGACTGTAAATCTTTGAACAAAATAAAAGAACAAAACATGATGTGCAAACTAAAAGATTATATAACCTACAAAAAAGTAGGAAGTGATATACTACTTAGTACTTACAATCTCATATGGCAAGGACCCTCGGCGCAACACTCGTATATTGTTTTCCACTGTTTCACATCACATAAGTTATACAATTTTGATTTGGCTGACAATCTTTGAGCCTTTTCTACACAACAACCATATGAACAACAAAACAAAATTTCAACAAATGAAATACTAAACCTAGAAAAATAAAGATAATTATATCTTTTGATATCTTAATAACGCAACAGCTCATAATCAAGAAGACAAACAACAACACTAAGATTCTTGTTCCAAAACCTTTGTTTCCATCCTTAGAAAGCTAATGAACAAACTCATAACAGAAAAATTAAGAAAGATGTGAAACGAAAGTGGTACCTTCAGTTGTCTGAGTCCTCAAACCTGATTTTGATTCAGACAAAACATTGTTCTCATGTGTAATGTTTGAGTTGATCATCTTCATGACATTGTCATTTTCAACAACATCATTCAACTTCCTTAGCTTAAATTCGTTTTCGCATCTTTGTGCCATCTTTCTCAACTTTGGTAACTGATGATCATTAAGCAAAACAACAAGAGAAGAAACAAAATTTACTAAAATTACCTGATCCAACCGAAGCAAACCAATATTTACTCAAGTTTTGTTTTTTTTCCCAAACTTACTACAGAGGAAGAGGTGGGATTTTATGAAGGATCTGGAGAAGGAAGATACTTCGTCGAGACGGTGAAGATATAAAATCTTGTTTTATTACTTTGAGCTTCCAGAGCCCAGAAGGTCTCGTCCTATTTGTGTTATGTCGTCTGTATTGTACTTGATAGATTTTATAATGGGCCTATCATGTGGTAAATATAAGGCCCATAGTATCGACCTATTTAGTATTTTTATTTTTCTTTCCATGTAAAGTATAATTTTTATTACAAAACGGAAGATTCGGCTTCAAGGAAAAATAGTCTTGAGCGGGCTAGAGAGAAATGTGAAGACTGAAGAAGAATAAAATTATGTAAATAAATTTTTTTAATTTATGTTTATAGAAAAATATTTCATTTGTCAAGGAAAATACAACTTGTCATCAAGCATTAATATTGTTATGTTATAATGGGCTGGTCTTAGTGACAGGTAAGAAAACCAGGCCCAATAACTAGTTAAGACTGAGTTATTAAGAAGAGTAAAAATGTAACTTAACAGTGAGTGGGGTCAGGGTTTTTTTAATGAGGTAGACAAAGAGCAGCTGAAGTAACGGTGTGTAATAAGATAACACAAGTCTCAAAGTGAAGAAGACTCTATTCTAATTCAATGCTGTTTCTTCGAGCAGAGCGTAATATAGAAGACTCGACGCCACGTTATCATTCTTCTTCTTTCTTCCTGACTCTTCACTACTTCATTTTCTTCGTTCAATTCTTTTGGATGTTGTGACGTGTTGCACAAGCTTGGTTATGATATCAATGGTCCAGAACATGATTTTATATGGTTTAAGTTCGGCCTGATCGTTCTTATTAAACAGACCGGTTTTAAATCGGTTCCATTTCGTTGATAGACCCAATCCAGCAAACATGTTTTTGGTACATATAAGCAACTAGAATGGCATGTGTATTCCACATTGATCCAACGTTTATTTTAACCGGAATCAAATTTAGAGAACCGGAAGAGCTTATGCTGTTATATGCTTCATTAGATTGCTACAACACAAACAAAATAGTTTTGTCGATATTCACTTCAATATTCTTTGAGCAGAGAGGAGCTGGGCTGGCTAACACTTACATCAGAGCTCTAAATTTCAAGTCAGTTTTAGTTATTACATCTCTACATTGGATTGTGTAACCTAATAAATATTCTCTTTTATTACCAAAAATATACATTGAATCCTTACGAGACAAAGGTCTTGGTAGTGTCAAACAAACATAAAAAGTTTCCAATAATCCAACACTATGGACCATCAAGGCATCAATGATTCGACTATAAATACATATACATGCATAGTTTAGTTTTTGCATGTCTTAGGAAATAGAAAAAATGAAGAAGTTTGTTGTAATAATATGTTTGGTAACGCTTCTTTTGATGAGTGTTTCAATAACACAAGCTATAGAGAATCCACACAATAGACACAGAGACGAAGACAGTAAAGGTTTGGTTAGAAGAAACAGAAGAGACAATAGCAGAAGAAGAAACAGAAGAACCAACGGAGGAGTGTTCTCAACAAAGTGCGATGTGTTTTTCCTTTGCATTTTCGGCACTTGCGGTCAATGGAACTTCCCAATTGTCCCTTGTCCTCAAAACCCTTTCTTGCCTCCTCCGGTGGTTTTACCACCGCCAG
>KE157894.1:201263-214731 GCA_000411055.1 Leavenworthia alabamica
TGAGGATTCAAGCGGCGCCATGAAACTGTCAGAGACCGTTAGATCTAAGGTTCGTTCGTTCATTGCCCTTTGGTTTTTGTTCAACAGTTTTTGAAACTTTGTGTTACTCTATCTTTCTGTATTTACGAATATACCCCTCGGGATGCGGCGTTTTTCCGCCGATGGACGACGGCCAGCCACCGTGGCATATACCGTAGTCTAATCGGCTATTTTCACACTTTGTTACTTTGACTATTAAATCTATCTTCTCTATTTATTTTCATTTCTTCAATTCGATATCCTTAGTCCTTAACATCGATAGGATGGTGTTTCATGTTTGGTGCTGGTGACCTAGTCCACGTCACGTTGGCTTAAACTGTTCCCTAAATTTAAGCATGATCTACCCAGTCATCACCAATTCAATGACAAGGATACCCCTGTCATTAGAATGTGGTCAGGGGTATTTTGGTCAATTTGAAAGTAATAACTGGCGTTATTCATAAATCATAATTGCTTGTTACAAGAGTTGCCTATTTTATGGGTCGAGAGGCTATTTCGTGGCGGATTAGGTTTGGGGGGTTTGGTTGGTGCGTTTATGGTGTAATCAGATGCGGCGTGGATTATAGTAAGCCCCATAGGTAATGGCTTGCGTGGAAAAAAAAGTCAAAATCTCTCCACGCGGCAGTTTGACTAGAGTCAAAGGCATATTTGGTCAAAGTCACTCTCACCTTTTTTTTATATTACTGCAATCCAAAGCTTTTTGTCTCTATGGTTTTAAGCTGAATTATCCATCTTATCAAAGTAGGTAAAACACATAAAGTCGCATTGTTTGGTTAGTAATAAAAAGAATGTGATAGAGACAAGTGGTTTAGTTGGATAATTCGTGAGAAAAGAAGTTGTGGGGTCATGGCCATGGGAGTAAAGTCTTCCAAGTCACGCTTTAGTCACGTGATTCTATTCTTTCAGAATTTGTTGTGTCTCGATGCAGGGGTAAAAAGAGTCACTTCTGTTCATATTGCTTTTTTGGGTCTAAGTTCTAAGTAGTTGACCCAGAAAGAAGATGCTTCTTTTTAATGTTTTTGGTTATTTAACTGTCTAAAGATCTGCTTATGATCATGTAGTTTTCGTAGAGATTCTTCTTCTATCAGCGTTTCTACTTCATGCTTATGGCCCTCTAGTTATGAACCTGGAATTATGGGAAAAGAAGTTATTATTATGGTCTATACAAACATATTAGTACTTGTGAATCACATGTCTTGTTAATTCTCAAAGCCATTACAAAGTTGTTTAATTTTGAGGTTGTCTTGATTTGATCTTGTTATATATGGTGTGGAGAATCTGAATTTTTAGTGGATTCGATGCAGAGATCTCAAACGAGTGGAATAGTAACACCTTTAAAGAAATCAAGAAAGAAAAAGGTAAACGAGAAAAAAAAAAGTTTAACTAATTTCGAATTCTTGTGTAATAAAATGGCTATATGAATCATAGTTTAATCACTGTACTACGTGGCTGTTCACAGACACTTGCTCAACTTAAAGAAGAGGAGAATTTGCTCTTAGAGGAAAAGAAAGGCTTGAAAAATGTAAAATCTCTTTTTCACATCTTGCTTTAATAGTAAGTCCAAAATGCAAATCTTTAATTATGTTACTTGTTGAACGAATCAGGAACTTGCAAGTATGCGTGTTCTGCTCGAGCAACAAAGAGCAAGAAACGACTCCTTAAAGAAAATGCAGGTTAGCAAAAACCATTTTAAGATTCACTCTATAAAACATGATCACTCTAGTGAGTATATAGAAGAACATAATTATTTAACAGATCATATCTATGTGCAGGCTGAATCACAAAAGAAAGATGAATCTTCCTTCTTGATCCCAGACCTTAACATACCTCTAGATAACATTCCTAGCCTTTGAAAGTCTCGATGGAAGCAGCTGATTATATAAACATCAAAACATCAAGATTCTTTTGTCAGAGACACTTTTAGATTACTCCCCTAACTGTAAACTATATGATATGGATAAGAAGAATATAGATAGATAATCATTGTCCATTTCCCTTAGCTTTGCATAAGGATAAAAAGATTTTAATGACAGAGGAGATGAGTTCAATGTTTTATGAGTTTTAGGCCTGTAATTGTTTGGGCTCAGTGGGCCGTATTACCTCTTCATTGTTTACAATGTAGTTTTATAACCCTACTTTAAAATCAGCTTTCCCATTTTGATATTTCCATATCTTATCTTCGTCGTCTCTGGTCGATAAGGCTCTGTATTTGAGAGGTGTGAATTTTGAATTTCGATATTTTAGTTGCACGCTTTAATTTTCAGGTGTTGTTTAATATTTGCTGGTATATTCACCAGTGCAAAATTGAGTATAATCCCAACCGATACAGAACCCAAAAAAAATCTGAATCCGAACATGTAAGTAGTACTCATGGTCTAGTAATAATGTAGTTTCACATACTCTAATGTCGTTGTACTTGTAAAATCTTTTGATGCTAAATTCAGTCATAATGTGTCTTTAAATTTCGTTATCTTCTAACATTGTTTATGACTATGTTTTTATTACGCAGTGGAAAAAGAACTACAAGACCCAATCCATCATGTTCTTAGCGAAACCACAAAAAAGTAACTTAAGCTACACATGTATTTTTGCTTTGTTTATGTATTTGGATTAAATGGGCCGTAAAACCTCTTTATTGTTTTCTTGGGCCGTGATATAAAACTAATTTTCTCATTTTATTTTTTGGCTCCAAATTATTAACATGGTGACATTTTCATCTAATATTCAATTTTATAACCTAAAAATACATAACACAATTAATAATTGCAGCCATAAACATATATATTACCTTATCTTCTTCTTTTTCTCAACTAATCCCACTATGATTTTTTGTTATAGACACTTCAAGACTTCCCTGGAATAAAAATATTAATTTCTCTTCTGACTATTATAATTTTAATTTATACATGTAATTAAAAATAAACAAGTTTCTTACTACAATTTCCACATCAGCCACTAATTTGTAACAGATCTGTACTTTGAAAACTAGAAAATTAAAAAAAAAATCGTATGGTATATTTACTTTAACTTATATGGTATATTTACTTTATACAATTAGAGCTAGTATATTGTTCCCTTAATATATGAGTTTTTATTGCCAAAATCAAAGCTCCTTGAATGAGAAAAAAAAAATCTTGTTATAAGCGAACTACTCCACAGGCGATTTGCGACGACGAAGTCTCCTTCGTCTTTTGCCCAAACGATCCTATTTTGTTCGTTTGTTTCTTGATCAAGCTGAACCCTAATCTGTCTCCAGTTTCCCCTTTTTCTCCTCTCTTCTCCTAAAATCAGACCCTAATCGCTGCTGCAACCTTATACCGTCAATCGCGAAATCTCATCATTAGGCTCTCTGTATCTGAGGTGAAATATTCGATTTTTTTAGAGTTTTCTCTTTTGATCGAGATTCTATAGAATATTTACACTATCGCCCTTTTGTAGCTGATGATGTTGTTACAATTATAACTTTGTTGATGTAATCGAGTATGCTTAATTGTTTTCCTAGATTCTCGTTTTTTGGGGATTAGCCCATTTGAGGTTTCGTTTATGTCTTTGTGCTACGAACATAAACAAAACTAAACAAGTGTTTACAGATAAAAAATATGAATTTTTTTAGCTGATCATGTAGAAATTTTAAGTGTCACAATCTAATCCATGTTTCTTGTTGATTTTGAGATTATTTTCATGTTTAATGTTTAGAAATTTACTTGTTTATTGATACTTTGCTTGTCATTGCTTGTAAACACAGGCTATTTGATGGATAATAACAATTGGAGACCTTCTCTTCCTAACGGAGAACCTTCCATGGACACAGCTGACTGGAGAACTCAATTGCCACCTGATTCACGCCAGAAGATTGTCAATAAGATGTATGTTTTTAAAACTTTGCTGTTACATCTCTACAAAGTTTTCATCTTTAACAGTCTAGTTGCGTTTTTTTATATGCTAGCTAAATCTGCATTAATAGAAGGTTTTTATGGTGTCATATCCGAGTTCTTTGACCAATTGTTCTGTTTTTTTCTAACGTATTTACTTGTCACTTGCGCAGAATGGAAACACTAAAGAAGCACCTTCCATTTTCTGGTGCAGAGGGAATTAGTGAGCTTAGGAGAATTGCTGGCAGATTCGAGGAGAAAATTTTCAGTGCTGCTATTAACCAGGTAAACTAACGTCCATTGTATATATATTTTGTTTAGATACTGTGCTAAATATGAAGATTTGTGAGGCAATGGACTCCAACACATGGGAAAGAATACGACTTTTTTTACCCGTATACCTTCCTAATATGTTTATTATATCTACTTTCAGACTGATTACCTTCGCAAAATATCCATGAAGATGCTGACTATGGAGACTAAATCACAAACTGCAGCTGGTTCTTCCTCTTCTATTCCTGTCGCTAATAATGGCACATCCATTGATTCGAGTAATCACGATTCTCAATTCATTTTATTGTATGAATTATTGTTCCTCTAATTTGCTGCTGTTTGGCATTTCCTTGAATAGTGCCCACCAATCAAGGGCACCTTCTTCCAGGAGCTTTACCAACCAATCAATCTCAAGCTCCTCAGACGTTATTGTCCCAAACCATGCAGAATAATACAGCCTCTGGAATGGCGGGTTCTATTGCTTTACCATCTTCCATGCCACCGGTTTCTTCCATAACCAATAATAATAATGTCACAAGCGTTGTAAACCAGAATTCCAATATGCAAAATGTAGCTGGAATGTTGCAAGATTCATCTGGGCAGCATGGTCTTTCATCAAACATGTATTCAGGATCCCAAAGGCAGATGCTGGGCAGGCCACATGCTATGTCTTCGCAGCAGCAGCAGCAGCCGCAGAATGCACAATATCTTTATCAGCAAAAGCTACAGCAGCAACTTCTCTCACAGAGTTTTCAGTCAGGGAATGTCTCGAATTCCAATTCGCTATTGCCATCACACATGCAACAACAGCAACAACAACAAAATGTGCTGCAGCCTAATCAAGTGCATTCCTCTCAACAGCCTGGTGTTCCTACATCTGCTACTCAACCCTCCATGGTGAACTCAGCTCCTCTTCAAGGTCTACACACAAATCAGCAATCAAGTCCGCAATTATCTGCTCAGCAGACGACGCAATCTATACTTCGTCAGCATCAATCGTCGCTGCTAAGGACACATCCGCAATCACAACAAATCTCTGGCATCCATCAGCAGCAAACTTCATTGCCGCAGCAATCAATTTCTCCTATACAACAGCAGCAAACACAAATGATGCGGCAACAAGCTGCAAATAGCTCAGGCATCCAACAGAAGCAGATGTTGGGGCAGCATGTTGTTGGGGATATGCAGCAGCAACATCAGCAGAGGTTATTGAACCAAAAAAATAATATCATGAACATTCAACAGCAGCAGCAGAAACAGCAGCCAACTGCCCAGCAGCAGTTGATATCTCAACAAAACAGCCTTCAGCCAACCCATCAGCAACCACTGGGGACTCAAGGAAATGTTGCAGGATTGCAGCAACCACAACAACAGGTGCTCAGTTCCCAGGTTGGCAATTCAAGCTTGCAGACTAACCAGCACTCGGTGCACATGTTATCACAGTCAACGCCTGGGTTGCAGCGAACACATCAGGCTAGCCATGGCGTGTTTTCTTCTCAGGGTCAACAGTCACAAAATCAGGCATCACAACAGCAGATGATGCCCCAGCTTCAATCGCATCATCAGCAGCTAGGTCTGCAACAGCAACCTAATCTGCTACAACAGGATGTGCAACAAAGGCTACAAGCTTCAGGCCAAGTCACAGGTTCCCTGCTTCCACCTCAAAATGTAGTGGACCAGCAGAGACAATTGTATCAATCCCAAAGAACCCTTCCAGAGATGCCTTCATGTATGCATTTGCATCCTTTTGAATACTTTAGGCTCTGATATTTTACATAATCTTTAAGCATGATCTGATGTTGAACATACCCCGTTTTATAATTCTTAGCATCGCTGGATTCGACGGCACAGACGGAAAGTGCAAATGGAGTTGATTGGCAAGAAGAGGTTTTCCAAAAGGTAGTTCTCTGTGTTTGCTACATCTTTACCAATTTTGGCTACACTTGTTGAATCTTCAGGTTATAGATGCAACAACGCAGGCGATCTTACAATGAGTAATCATATGACCATAGTGCTTGTCTTTGTAGATCAAATCCATGAAAGAGACGTACTTACCAGATCTGAACGAAATCTACCAGAGAGTTTCCGCCAAGTTGCAGCAAGTAAGTTACAATTTCGTTTTTTTTACTAGGAAAATAGTTTACACGTGTGCATCCTCGGAGGAGTTTTATGATTTCAATGCAAGATTAGTTTTTTTGCAAAATAACGTCATACAACTTGGAGTCTTGTTACCCATTTGATGAAATAGGCTCTTGATACTTGTATTCTTACAGTCTGTTCATTAGAGAGTCAAACATATGATATTTGTGTTCCTTCCCAAACTTGCAGAGGTTGTATCTTGCATCTATGTGTTTGCTTCTCTTCTTATTGAACACGCTTCCCTTTCTCTTATACAGGATTCTATTCCACAACAACAAAGATCAGATCAGTTTGATAAGCTGAAACAATTCAAGACAATGTTGGAGCGAATGATACAATTCCTATCTGTCTCAAAGAGCAATATCATGCCCGCATTAAAGGATAAAGTTGCTTATTATGAGAAGCAGATTATAGGTTTCTTAAATATGCACAGGCCAAAGAAGACAGTACAGCAAGGGCAGCTTCCGCAATCTCAGATGCAGCTACCTCAATCTCAGACCGTTCAAGATCAATCTTATGATAATCAGACAAATCCGCAGATGCAATCAGTGAGTATGCACGGTGCTGGACCAAGGGCTCAACAGAGCAGTCTGCCAAATATGCAGAACAATGTTCTATCATCTCGTCCTGGAGTTTCAGCTTCACAGCAGAACATTCCCAGTCCCATTCCGGCTTCTAATCTAGAACCAGGTCAAGGAAATGCATTGAATAATGGCCAGCAGGTTGCCATTGGATCCATGCAACAAAATACTTCTCAACAAGTAAATAATAGTTCTGCCTCGGCTCAAAGTGGGTTAAGCACTCTGCAGTCTAATGTTAATCAGTCCCAGTTAGGTTCCAGTTTGCTTCAGCATCAGCACCTGAAGCAACAGCAAAACCAACTGATGCAGCTCAAACAGCAATTTCAACAGCGCCAGATGCAGCAACAGCAGCAGCTACAGAAGCAGCAGGTAATTCATCAGCAGCAACAACAGCAACAACAACAGTTGCAAGCAAGACAGCAAGCGGCACAATTACAGCAGATGAATGATATGAATGATTTGACGGTAAGGCAGGGAATGAATGTCAATCATGGGATGTTTCAACAACATTCTCAGCAGGGTCAGCGTGCTACTTATCCTCTTCAACAGTTGAAACCTGGATCCCAGCTTTCTGTTTCGTCGCCTCAACTTCTGCAAGGTGCATCTCCTCAGATGTCACAGCCACATTTGTCTCCTCAGGTTGACCAGAAAAATCTGTCATCGGCCGACAAGATGGGGACTCCATTGCAACCTGCAAACTCCCCTTTTGTTGTCCCATCTCCTTCCACCCCATTGGCTCCGTCTCCCATGCAAGTTGACTCTGAGAAACCTTCTGGTGCTTCTTTGTTGGCAATGGGAAATAATGCACGTCAACAAGCAACTAGCATGCATGGCATAGTTCAATCCCTTGCAATTGGCACTCCAGGGATCTCTGCCTCTCCTTTACTTCAGGAGTTTACTTGTCCTGATGGGAATTATTTAAATCCTTTGACAAATACATCTGCAAAACCAAGTGCTACTGAGCTGCCTATTGAACGCCTTATTAGAGCCGTAAGTAACATTGCTAATTTTTAAGGGTATATTGCAACTGGACGGCGATATAGCTGCCATTCCTACTTTGTAGTTGTAACATTGTTCTGATCGTGATATGTGCTTTCTGTTGTTTTCAGGTGAAGTCCATCTCACCCCAAGCGCTTTCTTCTGCAGTAAGTGACATTGCATCAGTTGTAAGTATGGTTGATAGGATAGCTGGTTCTGCCCCAGGAAACGGTTCGAGAGCTTCAGTTGGTGAGGACTTGGTTGCAATGACTAAATGCCGTCTCCAAGCTAGAAACTTCATGACGCAGGAGGGAATGATGGCGACCAAGAAAATGAAGCGTGACACAACCGCAATCCCACTAAGCGTTGCTTCACTGGGCGGAAGTGTTGGTGATAACTACAAGCTTTTTGCTGGTTCAGAAACATCAGATCTGGAATCTACTGCGACATCTGATGGCAAGAAGGCAAGAACTGAGGTATGGTTTTCAGTTAGAACAAATATTCGGAAGCACAAGGTTTCGATTTCTTGTTTTGAAGCCTCAATCTTGGACTGCAGACCGAGCATGCCCTTTTGGAGGAAATCAAGGAAATAAACCAGCGGCTGATAGATACAGTTGTTGAGATTTGTGATGATGAAGATGGTTCTGATCCTAGTGAAGGAACAACATCAAACAAAGGGTGTGAAGGAACAATAGTTAAATTCTCTTTTAGAGCTATTTCTCTTAGCCCAGCCTTGAAGGCTCATCTCTCATCAACACATACGGTAAGCATGGCGATCTCGTTAACATTTTGTAAAAAGATAAATTTTATTTATCATTTTAAAATATGTTTTGTGGTTCTATTACAGTCTCCTATTCAACCATTGCGTCTGCTGGTTCCCTGTAGCTACCCCAATGGTTCTCCATCTCTTCTGGATAAACTCCCTGTCGAAACCAGGTACAAGAAAGATTCTTCAGTCTCTAGTGACATAGAAAACTAAATCTTTCATACTGAGTCGAACAAACTCCTGCCATATAGTTAAAATCTTCTATATAGAAACCTTGTATAAGAAACTGCATCATTATCTTTACCTTAACACGGTCTTGTTTCTTGAACAGCAAAGAGAACGAGGACCTCTCGTCCAAAGCCATGGCAAGGTTCAACATATTACTAAGAAGTTTATCACAGCCAATGTCGCTCAAAGACATAGCCAAGACATGGGATGCTTGTGCTCGGACTGTGATCTGCGAGTACGCACAACAATTTGGTGGTGGAACTTTCAGCTCAAAATACGGTACTTGGGAGAAATTTGTAGCTGCTTCCTGAATCTAATGATGGATCTATCTAGTCCTCAATGGTAACTCTATATATTGTGAATCACGTTACTTTGATAGTATATTCATAATTTCTTCCTTTTCTTTGGGTCATTCAGAATGTTTACTAATATATTTTGAGACTTAATATATGTTTTTATTTCTCTGGTCAGTTGTCAACTGAAGTCGAATCAATTGAATTTAATATTTATGAATGACTAAAACAGATAAAATTCACTATAAACTTCGTGTCAATCTCAACCGTTAGATCGAACCGGGAAAAATATCAATGCAGAAAAAAACACGAGAATTCTGAAGCTATAGAGCACATGTCATTCATTTATGTGACTGTCTGTAGAACTTATGCCTAGTAGAACTTTCACGGAACCTTAAACCCTAATAACAATGGCGACGCTGTTAAAACTCGACTTAGCCACGACTTCACTCGCTTTCAACGTTCCCCGACCTGATAAAGCGTTGAACCATCGGTTCGCTTTTGCTAGCCGTAAGAGAGCCACCGTTTTCCTCAGAACGAAGCCATTGCCGTTCTATTCCGCGACGGTTTACTCTGACAACCGTCGGAGATTCTTCTCCGCTTCATCGCTGGCGATTGTGGAGACAGATGATTCCTCCGGTATTTCAACTGAGATTTATCCCGACAATCGAATTCCGGCCACTATAATCACGGGCTTCTTGGGCTCTGGTAAGGTAAAGCTTGTTTGTTTATTTTCAAACCTGGACGTTCATAATTTGGAAAACTCTGTTCTCAAGTATGAAAAAGTTTTCATTTCTAATTTGGATTTTCATGTTTTTTTTACCTGAGTATATACAGACGACATTGCTAAACCATATATTGACGGGAGATCATGGGAAGCGCATAGCTGTGATCGAGAATGAGGTATTCTATTCAATCTGTGTGTATGAGAAATTGAGTAAAGATGATTTTTTGAGTTTATTATGATATCTAATTCCTTCTAAATGTGAATTCTCAGTTTGGTGAAGTGGACATTGATGGATCGCTTGTGGCAGCAAAAACTTCAGGAACTGAGGATATAATAATGCTTAACAATGGCTGTCTGTGTTGTACAGTTAGAGGTGATCTTGTGAGGATGATTTCTGAATTGGTTCAGAAGAAGAAAGGAAGGTTTGATCATATAGTAATTGAGACAACAGGTTAGAACATTTTAGTCACTACTATTTTTTTCTTAAATAGTTCGGAGAGCTGAGTAAATGAAGATTTTTATGTGTAATTTTCTTTTAAGGATTGGCGAATCCAGCTCCGATTATTCAAACATTTTATGCAGAAGATGATATTTTCAATGATGTCAAACTAGACGGGGTTGTAACTCTTGTTGATGCTAAACATGCTCGTTTGCATCTAGATGAGGTCAAACCCGAAGGCTATGTTAATGAGGCAGTTGAACAAATTGCTTACGCAGATCGTATCATAGTTAACAAGGTATTTTGAAGTTCTGTTTTGACCCAAAAAAATTGTATATGAAACGTGCGGTGGATGCTTGTGGTAGAAACTTCTCAATGGTCTGCTATGTTGTGTTATTTGATGGACATATGACATATCATACAAGCTGATAAATGTTTGTACTTTGTTGTAGACTGATCTTGTTGGTGAGGCTGAACTAGATTCACTGATGCAGCGGATAAAGGTAGGGTTCTGCTTCTTCTGATTTTTTTCTCTATTTAGTCTCTGTGCTCTGTGTTAACTTTTACGGTATGGTTATTATCAGACCATAAACAGCATGGCTCACATGAAGCGGACAAAGTATGGGAAGGTTGAGTTGGATTATGTTCTTGGAATCGGAGGGTTTGATCTAGAAAGGTCCAGTTTTATAATTCTACGTTTTAATAATGTCTTATTACTAGTCATTCTGAAAACTTCTGTCCAAGGTGTATTGTAGTTCTATGCTTTTGTTACGATTGATTGGTTATGGAAGTCCTGGTTGTTCTCTGGTTTATTGCTGGTGGCTAACTGTTTTGTCTTTTCCAGAATTGAGAGCTCTGTGAATGAAGAAAAGAAGGAAGATCACGAGGGTCATGATAATCACGACCATGGTCATGACTGCCATGATCACCACCATGAGCATGATCATGAACACGGTATGTTATATGGTTACCAAAGAATGGCCTTATTACTTACTACTGATCGCCTACACGCACTGATAAGTTTGCTTCTGAAATCGCAGAGCATCACCATTCTCATGATCACACACATGATCCTGGTGTTGCTTCAGTCAGTATAGTTTGCGAAGGAGACTTAGACCTCGAGAAGGTATAACCCAATATGGCTCAAGTTTTATTACTTATGATGCATTAACCTTAGTTTTTGACAATGCATCAGGCTAACATGTGGCTTGGGGCGCTTTTATACCAACGTAGTGAGGATATTTACAGAATGAAAGGTATCCTCTCTGTCCAAGACATGGACGAGAGATTCGTATTTCAGGTGATTGTCTCTTACCATTATGCTAATTATTTCGACTGAATCTTAAAGCATCGGAGTCTGTTGATGCACAATTCTGCTTGACTGGTTGGGTTTTTCATGGTTGGGACAGGGAGTTCATGAGATATTTGAAGGATCACCAGACCGGTTATGGAGAAAAGATGAAACAAGAATCAACAAGATCGTTTTCATCGGCAAGGATTTGAACCGGGAGGAGTTAGAGATGGGTTTCAGAGCTTGCTTGGTTTGATTATAGGAAACCAATATTTAAAATCATTACATTTTGTGTCAGTTGGGCAAATAAAGACTTCTAAACAACAAATACCGTCTAAAGTTTGACACTTGCTACAAATGGCTGAAACAAGAACATATTCTCCTCGCTCACCATTAAACTCCAGTAAAGCTCGAAAGCTTCAGAGCTTCCGGTGTTGGTAGATGAGGCTGGACTCTTCCAGACAATGATGTTCCCTCACTATCTTGGGCTTCATTATGGTCTTGAGGAGTGACATCAAAGATTGGTCAATTGCCCTTGACATGGCTCATGTTCTTGTTCATTCGCTTTAATCAACCCCACCAGGATTCTCTACATCTTCCACTTCTACACCATAGTTACATTTCTCTCAATTGTTTCCATTTCTACTCTCCCTCTCACTGATTCCGATGATAATTTCTTAATTCGGTTCCGACAGTATAAATAGATAAGTTCATGAGCTAGTCATTGATGTTACATTAGTTAGATTGAAAATTACTAGCCAAAAGATAACAAAATACCAAACATGAACACACCAAGACCTCTTTTTATTTTCACACAAGAGTTTCCAAAAGACAACTTTTGATTCAGAAACGAACATAATCAATCAAAACAATACAAGTTGTAATTTAAGATGATGAAGATGATGATATTTCTTTCATCGGAGCACCATTATCTTTGAGCAATTTCTGCTCTGGTTTCTTTGGTCTCTCCTCCTCACCACCAAACATTTGCTTCCTGTAACCACGATGCATTCTCCCAAATAGCTCCTTCTTTACGGATTCAAACGCCATATCCAATCTCTCTAACTGTTCAAGAGCATTCTGATTATACATAAACAAACCATAGAAAAGCTCAAAGCTATCACTCGATGTGTTCTCCACCAAATCCAACAACGTCTCATAACCTTTAGTATTAATCGGCGAAGACTCAACTCCAAATTTCTCCAAAACCCTTCCCATTGTATGCGTCACGAATTGTGATCCAGCTGCGTACTTATCATGCTTCTCACAAGTCATCTCCACCATCCTACAACCTTCACTCTCGAACACTCTTAGAAATTTCTCACACCTCTCATGTCTTGAAGCTTCGTCTCCGATTCTCACCTTATCGTAGACAAAGGGCAAGTTAGACCAAGAATGTTTCCCACTCTCAGGTCCAAACATTGGATGAGTGCAGAGAATGTCAAACTCCTTAGGGAGGTATTTGAGGAAGAGGGTTTTTGGGAATTCCTTAACGGAGAGAACATCGACGAAGAGGGTGCTACGACGGAGGCGTTGGAAAGGGAATGATCTGAGGACAGATTCTGTGGAGAGTATTGAGGTACAGAGGAGGACTACGTCTGGATGTTGTTCGCAGAGATCGTGAGGGTTATTGAAGAAACGAGCTCCGATTGAGGAGGCGGCTTCTGAATAATCGGAGCGAGAGTGAGTGATTAGGTCGTGGCCTTGTCGAATCAGGGTTTTGGAGAGGAATTGACCGAAATTACCAAATCCCAAAACGGCGATTTTGAGAGCAGATGATTTATGGTACTCAGATTTTAGTTGGGCTTCGTAATCGAAGATTTGGGCGGCGTCTATGGCTCG
>KE157894.1:224819-244513 GCA_000411055.1 Leavenworthia alabamica
TGTATGTTAGTTAACTTACAAGTCTTTTCCTACGGAGAAATTTTATTCTCACGTATAACTGTTTTCTTATGCTTCTTCTTCTGTTCTCTCTCGTTTGATTTTTTTGTTGGTTTGTAGAGTTGGTGAACCTCCTGCTGGAGAAAAAGTTAAATCAAGAAATCTCAAACTCGTTTTGTTAAGTAAACTCTTACATGAAGTAGCCTAAATGGAACTTTGATCTCATAAAACAACACACAACACCTTAACTATGCTATTTGATTTTCATATATCAAGATGAAATGGCCTTGACCTAATATCAAGACCACTCAGAGATGATTGTACTTGAAGTTCACAAGTGGTGTCCATGTTTCCATTTTCTTCTCCATGTTGCCCTTGAAGCTACTGTGCTAATTTTCATGGTTTAAATTTTGAGATTTCACTACATAGTATATATGCAGAAAAGCTTATAATAGACCTTGCTGATCCTCTTCTACGGTAAAAAGATCCGTACTTGTAACCTCTCTATATAAATATTCCGCCTAAATGACAAACAAATTCACAAGCGATGTAACTAACAAGAGGTCCAGATATGTTAGTAGAAAGTCCCATCCAGTCAAAGAGAAACTAACCAGCCTTTCTAATTGATCAGTTTCTAATAAACTGATATCAGCATCATTTTCCCTTTCACCAGTGTTTCGGTTCCTTTCAGGTGCTTTTATGTCCTATTTTGAGCTTCTTGTTCTTGGTGTGTTTCCTTGAGTTTCGGTTTCTGGTTAGTGCTGACCTCAGTGTCCCAATGCATCGCCTTTTTTTTACTCCATAGGTAAAAGCAGAAAAATGTTCGAGCTACCTATCTCTATTTGGTTTATGGCATAGTTTAAATAAATACTTTTTCACTAACAGAAATTAACGAATATGTTTTGAATTATATATTTTGAGTGAATTGATTTAACAAATATCAAAATACTATAGTTTTAAATGAAATTTAAGAAAATTTAACAACAAAAATTCAAATTCACCAAAATTTAACCAAATAATATCAAATCTCACAAAAAATGTCTAGTTCAATATCTCTCTAATAAATTTATGTCTTGAAGAAGAGCTAATGTCGCTATGAAAATAAAACATTACATTCTGGATAAATAATCAAGAGACCAAAACTTTGAATGATTTCAATACAAAATCGGCAACTGAAGCTTCATGGAGTCCTACTGGGTTACATGGTCCCATGGAACTCCAACGGTGTTACATGAGCTGGGTAATTAGCAGTGCTTGCTTGGTTCATTGAGCGGCTCTCCACGGTAAAATCAATCAACACCTCATGGATGTAAGCATCAATGTTGCGACCAATTGACGACAATCTCTGTTCTGCATCTCGTCTTTGGCGAGCATTCAGCATTTCATTGTCATCAGTATCTCTCAAAAATTCCTCCCACATTTGTGCCTCCAAACGGTCGACTGTTAACAGTTTGAACCCTGAATGATCAGCTTTCAAGTGACTTTTTAACTGAGCATAAGTCCCTGAGAAATTACAGTTGTCCATAGAACAGCTCCTTGGTCTAGCATTCATGAATCTCTGAGCAGAAGTGGACTTCATTGTCCCATGAACTTCTCCTCTGCAGTATGGACAGTGTAGCGTCTTGCCACTGGAACAGCTAGAGATGTTTTCCTTACGGTATTGCTTGAAGCAGTTGGAGTGTCGAGCGCTTGTGTCACACATGTAAGCACGACATCCTTTGGAGAAGGAAGAGCATTGCAATAGAACAACATTGTGAGGTGGTTCCATACAGATCACACACCTCACATCCTCCCATTCATTCACATTCCCTAATTCAATAGGTAACTCAACTTCTTTATCTTTCTTGTTCCTACAAGAGCGAGTCGAGTAAGGTGAAACCCTGTTTATGTTGCTTGAAACTGACATATCTCCTCTTTCCTTGTGAATCTCACACACTGAAAGAAATAGAGGCATTGTTAATCAACCAACATATATCAATAGAGAAACAGGACAAGGAAGAGCTATCAAAATCAGCTTATATAGTATATGGTAATTAAGAACATAATGATTTTAATAAACATAAGATTTTGTAATTACGGGTTTATAGAGACGTTTTCAATTCAGCCGCAGATTTCAAAACCATAAAACAAAGATCAGTCGATTCCAATTCGACGAAATATATAACCAACACAAACCGGAGAAAGACAAACATAATCGGATCGAGAGACAAGAGTAGTAATCAAACCGCTCATAAGAAAATAATTTACCTTAGCCGGAGAAAAAGAGAGAGATGAGAATTCGTATGAAACGGTGAAGATGGAGCGCATGCGTGTATATGAGATTGCTGATTCAGTTTTTATAGCCGTGGAGACGTGTTTTCAAATATGACATTAATACCCCTTAGTTTCTCTGTGTAAGTACACCCTTCTCTCTATTTTCTTTACAGTTAGGAAACTCTTTTTTTTTACTCTAATGTTTTCTTTTTAATTTGCCTACAATTTTTACGTGTTGCACCAATAATAAGATATTTCTGATATTTTTCTTTACTCAAATCTATTAAAATGTAAAAAATCATTTTAGATTTAAATATTTTTGGAATGTATACAAAAATGAAATTTCCCATATTTTGTTTCTATGTATAATAACTAAACTTACAAATATAGATAATAACATTATGAATGTACAAAGATTTTATTTTTCCATCTCGAAAAGTTTTATAGGTTAGATTATATATATATATGTTTTAGTATAATAATAATGTTAATATAACAAAAAATATATGTTAGTTAACCTATAAGACTTTTCCTACGGAGAGAAAATTTTATTGTCACGTGTAACTGTTTTCTTATGCTTCTTTTTCTATTCTCTCTTGTTGGATTTTTTTGTTGGTTTGAAGAGTTGGTGAACCTCCTGCAAAAAAAAAAAGTTAATCAAGATATCTCAAACTTGTTTTGTTAAGTAAACTCTTACCTGAAGTAGCCTAAATGGAACTTTGATCTCATAAAACAACACACAACACCTTAACTATGCTATTTGATTTTCATATATCAAGATGAACTGGTATTGGCCTAATATCAAGACCACCCAGAGATGATTGTACTTGAAGTTCACAAGTGGTGTCCATGTTTCCATTTTCTTCTCCATGTTGCCTTTGAAGCTACTGTGCATGTTCCACCTAGGCATATATCTGTCCAGATATGTTAGTAGAAAGTCCCATATAGTCAAAGAGAAACTAACCAGTCTTTCTAATTGATCAGTTTCTAATAAATTGATATCAATGTTTCCGTTCCTTTCATATGCTTTTGTGTCCTATTTTGCGTTTCTTGGTGTGTTTCTTTGGGTTTCGGTTGCTGGTTAGTTCTGACATGAGTGTCCCAATGCATTGCCCTTTTTTTAACTCGATAGGTAAAAGCAAAAAAATGTTCGAGCTACGTATTTCTATTTGGTTTATGACATAGTCTTAATATATACTTATTTACTAACAGAAACTAGGGATTATGTTTGAGTTATTTGATTTAAAATAAAATCATAAATTATATAATTTATGTTCATAAAATATAAATTTTAAATAGTAATTAGAATCCAATGTTATTTAACTATTAATTTTGAAAAGATTATTAAAATCTAATGTTATTAGCAAGATATTAGAATTTGATTTTAAAATTTCAGATAAAATTTCTTAGTTAAAAATATAAATATCAAAGTAATATAGTTTTAAGTGAAATTTTATAAAATTTAATAAAATTCCAAGTTCATCAAAATTTAACCAAATAATTTCAAATCTCATTAAAAATGTCAATAGACCCTCTGAAAATACAAACAATAAATTTATGTCTAGAAGAAGAGTTAATGTCGCTATGAAAATAAAACATTACATTCTGGATAAATAATCAGCAGATCAAAACTTTGAATGATTTCAATACAAACTCGGCAACTGAATCTTCATGGAGTCCAACTGGGATACATGGTCCGAAGGAAATCCAACGATGTTATTTGACCTGGGTAATTAGCAGTGCTTGCTTGGTTCCTTGAGCGGCTCTCCACTGCCGAACCAATAAACACATTATGGATGTAAGCATCAATGTTGCGATCAATTGTGGGATGACGACGAAACGGAAGCTGATGGACCATCAATCTCTGTTCTGCATCTCGTCTTTGACGAGCATTCAGCATTTCATCGTATTCAATATCTCTCACAAGGTCCTCCCACATCTGTGTCTCCAAAGGTACCAACTTTAACGGTTTGAACCCTGGATGATCAGCTTTCATGTGACTTTTCAACTGAGCATAAGTCCCTGAGAAATTACACTTGTCCATAGAACAGCTCCTGGGTCTAGCATTCATGAATCTCCGAGCAGATGTGGACTTCATTGTCCCATGAACCTCTCCTCTACAGTATGGACAATGTAGAGTCCTGCCACTGCAACGGCTAGAGATGTTTTTTTTACGGTATTGCTTGAAGCAGTTGGAGTAACTAGCGCTTGTGTCACACATGTAAGCACGACATCCTTTGGAAAAGGAAGAACATTGCAATAGAACAGCATTGTGAGGTGGTTCCATACAGATCACACACTTCACATCCTCCCATTCATTCACACTCCCTAATTCAACAGGTGACTCAACTTCTTTATCTTTCTTGTTCTTACAAGAGCGAGTCGAGTAAGGCGAAACCCTGTTTATGTTGTTTGAAACTGGCATATCTCGTCTTTCCTTGTGAATCTCACACACTGAAAGAAACAGGACAAAGAAGAGCTATCAAAATCAGTTTATATATTATATGGTAATTGAGATCATAATGATTTCAATAAACATAAGATTTTGTAATTACTGGTTTATAGAGACGTTTTCAATTCAGCCGCAGATTTCAAAACCATAAAAAATATATCAGTTCGATTACAATTCGAAGAAATATATAATCAAAAATTACTGATCACAACCACAAACCAGAAAAAGACAGAACATAATCGGATCAAGATACAAGAGTAGTAATCAAACCGCTCATAAGAAAAATGATAATTTACCTTAGCCAGAAAAAATTAAAGAAACTTTCCGAAAGATAAAAGTCGAAAAATAAAAAGAAGAGAGTTTCGTACGAAACAGTGAATCTAAAAAAAAATAATAAAAAGGAACGATTGTGCGTGTATGTGAGATTGTTTGTTGGGATTTTATAAGCGTCAAGACATGTTTTTAAATATGACATAAATACCCTTTAATTTCTCCACCTTTCTATATCTCTTTTATTTTCTTCTTCTTTGTGTTTCCTTGTTTTCCTTTTAAACGTTTTTAACGTTTTTCTTTAATTTGATTACATTTTTTACATATTGTATCAATAGTAGGATATTTTGGATATTTTTCTTTATTCAAATCTATTTAAAAGTAAAATATCATTTTAGATTTAAATATTTTTTAGAATGTATACAATAATGAAATTACCCATATTTTGTTTCTATGTATAATAATTATATTCAAATTCAACTTAAAACAATATAGATGATAACATTATAAATTTACCTAGATTTTATTTTACCATTTTGAACTAAATTATAAGTTTTATATGTAAAATATATATATATTGTCCCATAAATTTTCAAAATTCTTTTCACTTCCTTAATAAATTATAATATTGATTATCATAAAATGTACAAAAATTGTATTATTGTCCCTCTTAACTTTTATTTATAAATTCACCCATATATATACTGTTTAGTATATTAGTGTTAATATAACCAAAATATAGAAGATAAAAACTTTATCTGTCATTATTTTTTAACATCTTTATATGTCAATATATAATTTTTATAATTTATATTTTGTATAATAAATATTATCTTTCTTATTAGGTGGGGTGAAAAAAGAAACAAAAACATCTAATCTAATTATCTGTCATATAAATTATCTTTTTTTTTTCTTTTTTTTTCTTTTTTTTTTCTCAGCCATGTATTTCTCAGCCATGTTTTAGAAAATATATACAAAACTGAATGAGAAATACTTTCCTAACCATGATCATCTCACAAAAAAATAATATGTTTGTGATAAAACAAACATATTCTCTTTTTATAAAAAAAACATATAATTCTATTAAGATACTGAAACAGATTACGCTTAAACTTAGTCCAACTATTAAGTAAAGTAGGCCCACTGATAAAAAAACCGCTTGGAGCCACCAAATTTGCTCCTACACGTAGCTTCTAATTGTGTTAACTGTCAACTTTGTAGAAGTAGAACCCTAAATCCACGTGGGTTTCTCTTTCTTGTTGATCATCGACCATGGCCAAAGAGAAATTGAAGCAACTTCTCACCTCTGATGGAGGTTTGCTTCATTATATCTTTCATCCCTATTCTTTATGATTTCAACAGCCGATACTACTCCCCAAGAGAAGAAGAATAGGAAGCGAATTGAACCTGATCCCGATGAACTGGCTACGTTTGATTTTGGTAAATTTACAGCTTATTTTGTTTGAGGATTAAGCAGCTCTGGATTAGTCTCAGCTAAGTTCACAAATCTTATATTAATTAATGATGATATATATAGGTGTTGATGATGAAGATAGAGATGGAGTTTTGGTAAATGATGCTTATAATGAGACAACAATAGGTGATAAACTTGAGAGTCTTGACTTATTAAGCAGTGAAGAGGCAATGATAAGGCTCCTACTACAGCATCTGTTAACGTTCTTCTTAGACAAGCATTGCATGTTGATGATCACTCTCTTTTACTTGACTTTTTCTACAACAGAGATGAACAGTTTTAGTTATTTTCTTTTGTTTGTTACCTGATTTCTTTTATTAATTCTTCTAGTTCTCTATGCATTACAGGTGATTGCTGATTCAAGCACTAAGTTGAATTCAGCTTCTAAATTCTCTGCTACCAATACTAAAATCAAGGTGAGACTTGAAGATATGTATATGTTTGTGTGTACTATGAGCTGTTTATGTGTGTTTACGAAGCTCTGATATTGAAGTATTGATTTTTATACTTTATATTTACAGGGTTGCTATTTTGGTTTGTATAATTCCGTGGATAAAGAGTCTGTTACTTAGTCATTCTAGTGGGATTATGTCGCAAGAGTCATAATTGCTCTCATTAAACTCCATGTATCAGGTTAGGGTTTTTTTTAATTATACAGCTGTGCTTGCCCAGCTGCCATGGTGGCTCTGTTAGAGTTATAGATCTATGAGGACAAAGACAGTGATGAAGGAGGAGAAGCAGAGGAAGAGGCTGACGACTCTGTGGATGAAGCAGCTGATGGTGTTAATGATTTTGAAGACATGAGAGATTGAAAAGGCTACAAAAGTTGTTATGTATGAGGCTGATTGACTTTGTTAAAACAAATCGTGGGCCAAAGCTAAAGTTGATGGATTACAGCTCCTCTAGCGAATCCTACCATATGTACATGTTTTGTTTTGTTTGATCCTGATAAGATATAATATAATGAATTATTGAATAAAAACTATATAATATAATAGGATGATGTTGACTTGTTTACAAATTGGTGACCCAATTACTTTGACCCACTTACTTAACCAATATATTTGGTTACCAAGTAACCAAGATGATGATGATTTTTTTAAAATAATGTGTGTTATAAGTCAATTCGTGTGTTCGTTTCTAACGTATTAAATCTACTATCCACGCAATTTGTTGATTAAACAATAGCGATTGAATAAAGTCTACGCCATTTTAGTTTTTTTTTTAACAGTAATTTGTAATAAAATTAAAAAACACGAGATGATCTAATAGCTTTCAAGTTTTAAATTAAAGATGTGTTACTTATCGTAACTTTCTATACATTAATAATAATAATAAAAAAAGTAATAATAGTGGACCTCATTTAAATATTGAAAACAGAAATAAAAAAAGGAAGAGACAGATAATGATTAATCACTTATAAGCGTAATCATCATTTTTTTCTAGTTACCCTCTTCTTTTAGCTCAAAAGAAACCAAGAGAGAGAGAGAAGAAAAGATCAATGGAGGGTCTTCAAAGATCAACAATCTCTTTCCGTCGTCAGGGATCTTCTGGTATTGTTTTTGACGATCGTCTCATCGCNCACCGGGAGGAATTGAGAGGAGTCGATCTAACGGTGGAGGAGCTCAAAGACATCATCGAACAACCGGAAGAGTATCTCCTGCGGTAGAACCTCCATCTCCGAGAATTTCAACATGTGGTTGTTGCTCTGCTTTTGGGAAGAAACCGCCGGGGAAGAAGGTTAATCCGAGGAAAAGACAACCGAAACGCAGATCTAGGTAGACACATGTTTCAATTCAAGACAACTATTACTGTCTCTCTCTTTCTTTCTTTTTTGGTTCTGTGAGTCTGTGTGTGCTCTGTTCTCTTATAAACTTGTAATTTCATTTTCGACTTTGGTATCGATGATTGTTTGTAAATTATCTATCTTTGTTTTTGGACAATTTTAATTTCTGTAAAAATCAAATCTACTTTCCGATTTCCTCATCCACAACATCCTTCTTCAGCTGTCGTTGTTTTGTTCCAAAATTACAACTTTGTCAGAAAATAAAAAACTTGTAACATCCCAAATTCATTATGATGGTTCATTGAATGATCGGATGTACTAGGGCTTCGACTTAGGCAGAGAAGGCGGCGGATCGTAGACAAGTAAAAGTTTAATGCTTTGAACAGATACATCATCAATCTACGTTGATTGGAAAATATACGGTTCTGATTAAATGATTTTATTTAAAGTTATCATATTTTTGTCTAATTATATATATGCTCACTCACTGGACCCGCAAAGGATGAAGGCCATTTCATTTAATGGCTTCGCCACCGTATCTTGTCCAGAACAAGCAAGACATTACATTACCCAGTTATAGACTTGGTCTCTCTTAAAAAGTTCTTATATTTTCTGTCTTATTAATATTTTCTTAAATAAAATTTTTTAGTGAACGGCCGTCAAGTTTGAATCAAAAATCTAGGATATTTTTCAGTCAATAATGATAACAACACAACTTATTTTGATCAGAGTATGTCATTGAGTCCCGAGCTCCTCAACAACTGTGAGGAATCGGATCTAGCGACGTTTCACGGCGGCGGAAATCGGAAGTAGACGTAATTAGAATCTGGACAAGGGTTTCAATTGCCGTCGCTTTGGTACCGGTGGGAGTCTAACCTCATCTTCAAATATGGGCCTGTTACAGCTAATGTCTACCGCTCTTTCGGCCCATAACTGTAGAAGCCCAATGTAATGTGTAATGGGCCTATAACCAACATTATATTGGATTTGGTATTTATTTATTTATATGATTCAAACGGATCTAACCTACCTGCCTAAAGTTTGTTAGTTTGGTTTAGAATTAGGTTAGATGCTAACTTAAACGACATGATCTCTTATTCGTTATTTTATTGTTCTTCTTCGTAAAAAAAGCGGCTAGGGTCACTGAAGCGGCGGCATTAGGGAGAGTGGGCGGTGGCTTATGCCGCAATTGTTGGTTAGTGTAAAATTGTCAACAAAATTTAGTTATTTGGAATCTTACTATTAACTTCCTTGTTTCTCCAAACTAACAAATATTTGATTATGTATTCCAGAAGTTAAACAAAATTAGTGCAAGCCAATGTATATACAATTTTAAATAGTAAGTATTGGGAATGGTAAATTTATTATGCAACATATATGTAATTGATCTTGAATGCATGGCATTTCAATGGAATTTAAATCATTAATAAAGATCTGTTAAAAATTATCATTAATAAAGATAAGTATAAAGCTGAGGCGGTGCTTCGTGAATGCCTCTGCTGGCTCTGAGTCGTATATAGCTTGAGACTCAAGATTCCATTTTTATTCCTTCAACAGTCAAATATGGTTCCCGTCGAGAGAAAAAAGTCTTCAACTCTAATTATTTGTTACTAAAAATATTATTCATATATCCCCACTATATATACATAGGTTTTGGAGCATTTCTAACATAAACAAACAATTCAACGTCTCTCTCAAAATCAAGAACACACAATTACTTTTATACACACACGTATCCATCATGAACAACAACAAGAACACCATAAAAAAGATGAGTTTGGCAAAACAGAGTGGTAAAGGAACTACTAATGTTGTTACAGAGACGACGAGGGACAAGAAGGTGGAGAAGAAGGCATCCATGGATGTGGACCAGTGCGCGGAAGCTTTCATCACAAAGTTCAGAAATCAACTTCTTCTTCAGCGTCTTGAATCCATTGACAACGTGCTCTCCCGAGGCCTTTAACACTTTTTATTCAACATGCATCTGTCTCTATTATTTATTTCTTTAAATAACTCTCATTAAAATTTAATATTTTGGGTGCAATTATTATTAATAAGAGTGAATTAATTAATAATTTAATATACATGTATGTGTCTATTATTTATTTATTTATTTTGTTAAAATCTGTTATTTATTTCTTTAAATAATTCTTATTAAATTTTAAGATTTTTGGGTGTAATTATTATTAATTAAAAGTGAATTAATCTATTTTATAAATATTAATTTAATTTATTAAATTTCCTCGAGGAGAATCACATTCACTTATTCACGTTGGTCTTTTATTGATTAAACCCAAAATCAAACACACGGATTGATACACACACACAATATATATATAAAGAAGAACAAAGATGGCTAAGGTTGGACTACTTGGTGAATCTGAGTCTGCGATTGTGGCTGCACCATCTGGTGAAGTTTAACTCTTGAGCAAGACCGAGCCATATCTCCTACGATTGGAACAACAGGGAGGCTATCACAGTTACAGATCTCGATCATAAAACCATCAGGATCATGGAAGAAGAGCTGATCCACTTGTATACCTCCTTCTTCTACTATAGCCCTCACATACTTAATCTCCATATCCTTTAGCTTCTTCTCAACTGCTCCCATACTCTCACACTGCATTCTCCATAATTCACAACTCTTAATGTTCAGACCAAAATAGTCTTACATATGTACAAAACAGAGCAACAACTATATTGGAATCAAACTCTGTTTTTAGTCTTGTTCTTGTCTTAACACTTATACCAAACACAAACCAAGTTTTGATTATGAAAACCAAAGTGTACGTAAACTATGTTTTAGGGTTTTAAAATGCATAAAAGTTATATTAAAAAACTAACCTGGAAAGATATGTGATTATCTTTGGGATTAATAACTGTTTTCTTAGGAAGTTTCTCAGGTTCAGGTGAACGAAGGAGATGTATTCCAATTCCATGACCAAACAACCTAAACCGAAATAAACCAAAATCAATTTATAATTTTGAATAAATAAAATGATAATAAAGAAAATTAAAGGCTTACCAAGCTCCATCAAAATTTAAGGATTCAGGTCTTCGAATAGGGATGAACCCTAACACTTTGTGATAAAAGTTCATTGATTCGTCGACGGATCGGCACAAGAGAGACACGTGGTTTAGTGATGTGAGATGGAGAGGGTTTCCTGCGTTTTCCTTCATTTTCCTGGAGAAATTTTCTAAGTAAAATAGTAACTCGCCTCTGATCAACAATACAAACACAGTGGCTGGCGTTTACGTAAGATATAATCGAGATTGGTTAAAAGAGACGATTACAAAATGCTTTATTTATATATATAGTTGTTGTATATGTACAAGGATTGATCAAGCCCTAAGGTAAATGGGATAACCACGGAACTTGTCTTGTTGATCAGATACAGATGGGCATGATGATGTGTGTATTTATAGAAGCAATCTAAAACAAATGGTGAAAATTGTATATTATCAGAAATTTTTAAAAATAATTAATAGTGGATCATCACATCATGGTGCCATATTGGTTTGGCCTATATGATCCTGATTTATTTAACTGCTTTAGTTTTTCGTTTTTTTTTTGAGTTGAGTATGACACATCGAGTTTAGGTTTGATGGTTAGATATGTTAATTTTTAGTATATAAGTTGAAGGGAACTGATTTTAGTTATATGAAATTAAGAATGGGTTAAAAGAAATGATTAGAAGATTAATTAAGAAGTGGAGGATCAACTACTACTTAAATAATTGAGAAATTAAAAATGATGTGATTGGGTAGAAATATGTGAGATTGGGCGGTTGCATATGGGAAATGTTGTAATCCTGGCTGTGTCTGGATGAGTTCGACACGTAAGAACCCAAACAAGCTGACTCGGACAATCACAACTTTTAGTTATCTCTTTAAACTAAACTATTATTATTACTATTCATGTTTAAGAAAAAAAACTAAATTTCATGTTTTAAAATTTATAATGGTTACAATCAAAGATTAAAAATAAAATAAAATAAAATATAGCGTTTTGTTAATCTTGTACCGTCGTTAGGTTTAATTAAAAATATATATTATATTATATTGTATTGTTTTTTTTGACATCATATTATATTGTATTGTTAATCAAAATTTAAGATGATATTGGACACGTAAGCATTACCGTATTTTTGTTGTTTTGTGTACAATTTTGGTCACGTGTTGCCGTGTCCAGTTTAATTTGAGAAGTCCCAATTGCCAAATCCTAAATGATTTGGTTTGAGATATTTTTGGGAGGTTGAAAATTCTTGACTTATTACATATATACACACAAAATAATATAACCTTAGTTGAAACGATAGTTCTAGATATACACTTAATTGTGTTTCGTAGGCTCTTGCTAACCCCAATGACGTTGCCTGACACCTCTGAACTTCTTCGTCTGTACCATTCTTACTATAACTCTTGTGTTTTTTGTCAGAGAGAAAATAAGAATATGCTGATGAGTAATAGATGTCTGACGAATGTTTAGTAAACGGTAATATTATATAGATAGGTTAAATTTTGAGATCAGATTTTAAGATCTCAAGATCAAACCAAAAGGCGCAAAAGTTTCTCAAGATCAAATTTTAAGTGTTTATGAGTCACCTTCTTTTGGCGGTCGATTACTTACGGAAACACGTGCTCTCATGTATAAAGCAAATGGGCTTATTAAATTATGGGCCTAAATTGGGCCATAACTGATGTCCATAATGTTAATGTAGGAAGAGATTTAGGTTTTACAGGGAAGGACAGGTAAAGTTCTTTAAAACCACCAGAAAATAAAAACCGTTTTCTTGTTCTGTATTCAACTGGTCAACGGCCATTAACCAATTTTACAGGTCATTGGTTTACTAAATTCAAAGTGTTTGTTTTGTGGTTTCTCTGTTAACTTTCTCCATAAATTCTTTTCTTTTATTCTTCCTAGATTCAAAATGAAAATAACATCTTTCCGTCTCGCATAAATCGAAGGCACGAACGATTCATTTGAACTTTTGTGGGAAGGCTTCCTCCATTATATTGCTTGTGTTGATGACATCAAGGATTCAGCTTTCACTCAATTAAAGATAGATTCTGTGGGAACACAATCTGTTGATCAGGTCGGATAAATAACCATGGAATTGAATCCCTGTAACACAACCAATGAGTAACGTGTTGAAAGGCTAATAAAACAGGAAAAGTGAATTGAGAAAAGGTTTACGTGAGAGTATGAGTGGTCACAGGGGAGACATGAGTTCCAAACCTGCGAGAGAAATCTTTCTAACATCATCATCTCTGTCTTTTTTTTCATTGTCTTCTTCCACGTCATTGGATGATGCCATAGAACTAAATATTAAAGATTACACTGAGGATCATACTCTGAAGAATGGTGAACTTTCAACAAGTGCTTCTTCTTCTAAAGGCTTTGAAATATCGGACATGACTCACCTAAGGTTACAGCCAGCTTCATCTTTTCCATCCAGCTTAGGACCAGCTCTGTTGATGAATAAAGGTTTAGAGGATTACAATCCTGAGAGAATCCCTGCATCAGTGTTTGCCAAAACAAGTGATACGAACTGGAGTGAAACTTCGAATGAGTCTTTGTTTAGTCTTAAAGTTGGTGGCTATAAAAAGTCAAACACTCAAGTATCTCATAAAAGCTATGTAAAAGCTAAAGAAGTTTTGGTAACAGGTGAGTACCTAAGATACACTCCGTCTTTGTTAATCAGATCTAAGGATGAAGAAGATAAGAGATCTGAAGTTGATGAGATAAAGAGTGAAGAAACAGAATTGGAGAGTCGTAGCTATCAAGAAAAGTCTTCGTCAACTCAAGATGCCTCATGGAGTACTAACCTCAACAACACTTATAGCTTAAATAAAGCGCCGGCCACAAAAGTTGTATCTTTTGCACTTCCTGTTGGTGAGAAAAAGAGTAAGAAGACAAGAAAGAACAAGAAGAAGAAGAACAAATGTTGCAAGTTGTCTTGGTTGTGCTCACGATATTCAAAGTGTGAGTCTGACTTGTGTTGCTTTCAATGGAGAAAGTGTTGTTGCGGGAGCAAAGACCCAAAAGCTATTGTTTTGTGACTTTTCTTCTTCCTCTTGAAGCAGTCTCATGAGTTATGTAAACCAATGATCACTAAGCATCCTTAATGGTTAATGTATTCTTCTTACACAATGGTTATCATCTTTTTTTTTTTAATTGATTGTTTCCATGTTATTTTGGTAAATACAAAAGTGAGAATATCATGAACAGAAGCTGTAGTATAAGAAATATGATGAGTGGGGTCGACTATGACAATGGAGAAGGCATTGAAGATACACAATTAGACCTGATTTTTAATTATCAGTTTATACCAAACACACTATTACTAATACTATATTGTATACAAGACCAAACAGATATTTATTTATTCGCTAAATTATTAAATTTTCTTAAATTGTAAATTACAAAAACACCCTCGATTCCAGGGGATCCGTATAACGGCTGAAGGGAATGAATAAACAAAATCATTTAAAAACGATAGGAAACGGGAAAACGTAAATAGGGCAGAGCCCTTCTTCTTCATCATTGAGAAGCCTCAGATTTTTTCGATGCCCAGTTGATAAAGGTAAAGCAAAGCTATATGATTCGTAGATTTTGAATTTTTGTTTAAGAACTATTAAACATGTTTTGTTCGTTGATTGATTGATAGTTTCGTCTTTGTCTTTTATCTATAGGGTTAATTAGTTATTTGAGAAGGATCACTAATTACTTATCCAGATCTATAAGAGCTCCGGGTTAATAATCGCTTACTGCGATCGATGGGGTGCGATTCTTCTTTTTGGCTTTATGCAGATTATATTGGTATTTGATTGATTTCAGATTTTGAATTTTGTTTGATTGATTAAACCCTAAATTATGTTTAGCTATAGAAAAAATAGATTTGTAACGCATAGGCCAAAGCTATTATGAAATAAAGATCTGTTTTGGGCAATGATCAGAATTTATGGTTTTGTAACAGAGCAGTGGTTGCGTGGCTTGTTACAGAGAACGTAGAACTGATCCTCCATTGAAGGTTCCATCATCTAATTCCATAGCTCAAACGTGTAAGAAACCGGGTGTCTTTGAAGATTTCTGGTCAACAAGCACAGTTGATATGGACAACATTACCTTCCCTTCACAGGGAAGTATATCATCAAACCAGACTTTTGATTCTCAGTCTGGTGTCAGAAACTCAAATGCCCATCCTGAATTTGTAAATCAAGGTACGTTTTTGTTCGCGGATTGTGGATTCATGGGTAGGAGTGGTATGGTTATATATGAAATGGGTCTATATGTTTTCAGGTCTTCTTAGTTGGAATCAGACGAGGGAGCGTTGGGTGGGGAAGGAAAGATCCAAAAACTCCCCCGATCACAATCAAGAAGCCAAGTTAAAGTGAGTGACTCTGTTACACACTATTGTTTCCTTCTTCAAAAGTCATAGTTAAGTTTGACAGTATTAACTTATTACCAATTTACCATATTATATCAACTGCAGTTGGAACGCAGCAACTTATGATAACTTGCTTGGTAGCAACAAGTTATTTCCACAACCCATTCCTCTCACTGTAAGTAATCTAACACATGAATGCATGAAATATATCTAATTCCCAGTTGATTATAATTGTGTTGCTGATGAAAACAGGAAATGGTGGATTTTCTAGTGGACATTTGGGAACAAGAAGGTCTATATGACTGATGAACAAGACTTCACACACATACACACACTGGTTCGGGCATTTCCGACCCTGGTTTTGTTATTGTTTTTTTTTTTAAATCCTTTGTTGTATCATTTTTCATTTGGAACTTGATTGAGAAAACTGGTAATGTGACATACGATTTAACCGTAAATGAGAAAAATCCCTTCTTGTACCTGGGGACATGTCTTGTGTATGATCCCTGTCGATTTACACATTGATCATGAATCCAGCTGATCGATCGATCTCTCCAGTATTTATTAAGTAACGGATTAGTGCTTCATTAATTAGGGTTTAGATTTTGCCTACAATTATATTATCAGGAAAAATAAATGTTCCGAATAGTATTTTGGGCCGTTGAATTGGGCTTTTATGATCCATCATGTAGATGCCTAGGATAGTAGGAATAACCGAATAAACAGAAAAAAAAAAACATATTCGCCATCTGGTCACGTACCGGACGTCAACTCAACTCTCCATTCTACTTTACTATTTTTAGAAATTGCATAAGCGGGGGAAACAGATGCTTCCTTATCCACTGATGAAACGTCGGCTATACAGGACACGTGTTGAGTTCGAAGAGGTCTGTCACTAAACTATCACGTCGGCCCCCGAGTTAATTTATCATCCGTTATACGTGGAGAAAGGAAAAACAATTTTTAGTTTGGAAAAAAAACAAGCCGAAGAGAAGAGACACGGAAACATATCCATTAACGGTTCTCGCAGCTCTTTATTACCAGAAAGGAACAAAAAAACGAATTTTGTTTAGATACAAGGGCTTAGCTGTTTAAGTGGGAAGATTGTGTTTGGGTACTGTGTCAGGTGAAAAGAGAGACGAAGATGGAAAACACAGATGAACTTGTCTCTATTGAGCTACCAGCTCCTGCTTCATGGAAGAAACTGGTATCTTCTTCTCTTTTTTACTCTATTTCTTAAAATTTCTGCTTTAATTACTGTTTCCCCCTCTTAAATGAAGTCTCTTTTCTGCTTCCTACTAAAAAGTTAGTTTTTTTCATCTTCTTCGTTTTAGGGTTTATGTTCGATTTGGGCGATTTAAGATGTATTTTGTTTCTAGTCAAAATTTCGACCCTCTGTGGAAATTATCTAATTTAAAATTAGGGTTTCATATTAGAATAATAGTCAAATTAGAATTTAACGCTTAGAGATTTCTTGGGAACCAAAATTAGGGTTTCGTATGAAATACACTCTGTCTTAACTCTAAATACCTAGAGTTGGTTGATAAATATTTGGGGGTTTCATATAGATTATGTATTGTGTTGCTGATAGTGTCTACAGTTTTGGTATGTGATAAAGTAGAAGCTTGTTTGTTTTAGTTTTATCCGAAGAAAGCAGGTACTCCTAGAAAGACAGAGATTGTGTTCGTGGCACCAACGGGTGAAGAGATAAGCTCGCGGAAGCAGTTGGAGCAGTACCTGAAGGCTCATTCTGGCAATCCTCATATCTCTGAGTTTGATTGGACAACTGGTGAAACTCCACGGCGATCTTCAAGGATCAGCCAAAAGGTGAAGGCAACAACACCCACTCCTGACAAAGAACCACTCTTGAAGAAAAGACGATCTTCTCTCACAAAGAAGGATAATAAGGAGGCTGCTGTGAAGGAGAACATGGATGCTAACAAGGACGGACAGACAGAAAACGCTGATGCTGAGAAGGAGAAAGAGAACAAAGAGGATGAAAACGCTGAGGCTGAGAAGGAGAAGGAGAAGGAGAAAGAGAACAAAGAGGATGAAAATACTGAGGCTGAAAAGGACGGCTTAGCAGATATTGAAGAGGCTGAGAAGGAGAAGGTGGGTGAAAAGACTGAGGCTGAGATCAAAGATGGAGATGTTGTAACGGACAAGACAGAACACATGGAAGTGGATACCACTGAGGTGGAGAAGAAGACTGAGAGTTTAGGTGGAGCTGAAGAACCTCCCAAAGTTGAAGGCCTCAAGGACACTGAAATGAAAGAGCCACTAGAAGTTGTTGCTGAGGCTGATGGAGAGAAGAAGCCTGCAGAGGAAGAGACCGAGAACAAGGAAAGTGTGAAAGCAGAAGCTAACGTAGAAAAGAATGCGACTCCAGATGAGCCTAATCTTGATGCAGATGCAGATGCTGAAGCAAAGAAAGAAACCAAAGAATCTGATGAGATGAAGGCGAACGCTGAGGCAAATAAGGAAAATGAAACCCAAGAAGCGAATGAGAAAAAGGCAGAGGAGAACAGTAACGACATGAAGGGAGAAGACACACACAGAAACATAGAGGATAATCAAGTTCAACAGCAGCAGGGTACTGCAGCCTCTGTGAGCTGTTAAAATCTTAAAGTTCTGTACAGAGCACAGAACATGTAAGAGTTTGTTGTATGATGATTTCAGGTGTAGCATTAACATTATGAGTTTGTTGTATGTGTTGGTAGAAACTAATGTCTCAATGTAGTTCAGTTCATTGTCATTTAACTTTTGTACCATTTGTACCTTTTGTGTGCTATTATCAGTGTTAGGCATTTATAAATTTCCTTTTCTCATGCTTATATGAATGAAGAGTGATCCCAAATGAACAAGTCTTAAACTGCAAAGTAGAAGTTTACAGAGGTAAAAGCAAAGTGAGCTCATCGATTATAAAAGAGCAGCTCTTAGGGAGCGTATGATATTGGTGAGTTAGTCGACCTTTCGATCCACCCGCCACACGACAATTAACCACCTCCCTCTCCATCGGGTTGCCATGAGTTGGGCCTCAGCAAACGGCCCAGTAGTATGGGTAATGACCAAAATAGCCCTTCCTCTCTTTTTTGCTTTTATTTTCATAAATTTTTTTTAAATCTCCCTCGCGTCCGCTGATGAAACTACTCGACAATACAAGAACGTGGGAAAGAAATCAGTGCTGAAGAAACAGAGAAGATGACGAGAACCATGGAGTTGGCGCGCTTGTGAGTAGCTTATCTTTGTATTTTTCTACCGTATTTCATTTTCTTCAGTGCATTGCTCAATTAGTGTGCTCGTTAGAAATTTGGTCGACTTATGCTAGAAGATTCTGTGTTTCTATGAGTCGATCGCTTGGATTTAGGGTTTTCTATCTAAGGAGAACTACACTTAATTACTTACTCAATTACTGTCAATAAGCAGTTCAGTTTCTTTCTGATCCAGTGAAGTATCTGCTGATACATCATTTTTGATGTAATTTCTGAGATTGCGGATGTGAATTGATTCAAAATTGCTTCTTTTGTGGTCGATGAACTCTAAGATATTTAAGTTTCCAGTGAGATTACGAGCTTTGTTGCTTGTGCAAATAAATCAGCCTATTTCCTTATAGATAATTGCTATGTCTTCCTGCAATGTAGTGAAGATATTGGATTTCAAGAACCCAACAATGGGGAAGAAGTTTCATGGGATGATTTGGAGAGAGAAGCTGCTTGTAATGTATCGTCTAAAAGATCTCAGTCCGTTAGACTTCACCAGCACGACTCTTCTAGAAAAGGTATTTGCTTATGGTTTCTTTCTTAAAGTATGTTTTAGAGTTATATAGATGGTGAAATTTGTGTGTAAAGGCATGTCAATGATTAGGTGATGAACTTTCTGGAGACTTGTACGAACTGTGGAGGCAAGAACAGAATAGCATAGCCGCAAGACTAGACAAAGAGCTTCAATCTAGGTGGGAACTGGATGAACTGATTGAAGAACAACTGAGCAGATACCAGTCTCATTACTACAAGGCCATGGTTTCAACGTCCTTAAAAGATGTATCTAATCTCCTCCTGCCAATGTGGCTAC
>KE157894.1:244794-278225 GCA_000411055.1 Leavenworthia alabamica
CTCCATTCTTGACATTGTCCGCATTCTTTCTGCTCACAACCCTTCCTTCTCTATGTCTGATTCAAGTGAACGTGTGCTCTCTCAGTTCCTCCGTGAGATACGCATTGAGGAGGCAGTGATTGATGAGGAGTATGCAGAAATTCAGGCCACCTGTATTCTGCACCTCCCCTTTTCACCTCTTTGCAATACTCGGTCAAATGAAGAAGCTCTTCATTCTGTGCAGGAGCTGTTTGAGAATATCTATAAAGTTATCTCAAAGGCACAACGACTCAGGTTAATGTCTTAGTTTGATTGAGTTTAAGTGTAAAGTGAAAGCTTTGTGATCAGCAGATATGAGAGGATGTTGAGATGATTTGCAGGTATAAAGTGTTGGAGCTGGTGATGACGAAACTGCTAAATCAAACAGATACAGCCGAATTTGTGGTTGCATTTGCAGGGATTCAAGACGCCATCCATCAGTTTGGAGAGCAGAAGAAGCTGAAAAAGCTTTACCCAGCAGTTCCTTCACCTCTGAAAGGATCAGGATCATCCAGTTGAGAGCTAGTTATGTTAGGAACACAGCAGCAAGTCCCAAATCCCAATGCTTGGAACTTGTTTCTTTCATCAACTCATAATATGTCAGTTACTGAAATCCGGAATTAACATGTTACGCTGTCAACGACCATTATGTCCTTTGGAGTCGTTGGCATTGTGCGTGCGTCAGTAAATAGTAACAACGCTATAGACAATGATAATAATAAAAGTACCTAGTCTACTACAAATTTTTTTTAACGTAACTATAGTAATTTACACATTAAATGTTTAAAAAGTGTGAAAATAAAGGGTCCAGATTACAAGTGGGATCCAGTAGTATACGTCAGAGATCAAATGTAGCTATCATTTTCCAAGTGAAACAACCCTAAGTATTTTTGTGAAATACTTATATTTTAGATTCTTTTGTGAAAGATTATGTCCATTAATATAGTACATCAACCTGGTTATTTTTCACAGCCACAATAACATAACGAAACTTATATCAACCATAATACGAAACAAAAATAAGTTACATACGAAAAGTGAAATAAAAAAACACCAAACCAAGAATTCCAAACAAGCAGATGACCGAAAATACCAAAAACACAAACATACCCACGTAGATTTATATGAGCCATCTATCACGTTCTTCCCCATTAATTTCTATTTTCCAGTAGTAATGGTGCTATTGTCTTTTACTCTTTCCCTCCCTTATAAATCTGAAACAACAACATCTACTTCCTGTTACTCTGTTACTACCCCCTTGATAAAGTTGACTTTTGAATCACTTACCTAAGAAACTTGGTACAAATTGCGGCCTAAAGTGCTGTGTAACGTAGCTTGGAGAAACACCACGGCCTTGTGCCAAGAAGCTCTTAGACCGTCTTCTTATGTTTCAACACATGTAATTAATCACTTGCTAAAGCTCATCTCTGAATACCTGCATATACACACCAATGACAATGCAATTAGCTATTATATTTCATTATCGGATCATATTCCACTAAACTTACTCTACACGAAATCCTATATTAGATATTCAGACTTTAGGTCCATTTATGCAGTTACTGCAACTCAGACATAATGCAATATGGTCCATAATCCTAAAAGGTTTCATATCAATCGGTGATCAATTTGAAAGAGTAGGTCCGAGTTAACTTCAAACTCTACGAGGCTGCTTGCTTGGATTGTTGTTTTGCCGTTGTACAACCCCACTCTCTGTGATCAAGGAAACTAGCTTAATTTGCATATAGTATGGCCCAACAATCAATGTTCGTTTTAGCAGATAAACTTCTCTTTGACTGGCCACTATGTAACCATTACAATTATAACAGAATGAGCCTGTGCAAATGACTAACCAGATTTCTCCATGGGTTTCTCCAAGTCATTTAGGTTATTCGTACTATTCTCTTTGCTGCAAAAATGGTAATTGCATTAAGCCAGCCAAAAATACATGCTTTGCAAATATAAATAATGTGTGAAGCACGTTTAAATCAGAGAAAAACAGAACGCAGTTTCACAAATATCACATGGTTTTCATTAGTTAAAGCTCTACAGTTTTCACGTCGTTTCGCACTAAAAAAACATCTAAGAGAACAAAGGAAATTACGCTCTAAAACCTGGAGGATCCTGTAGAGGAAGGTAAGTCTGGCTTGTGGGATTGATTAGGCGCATATTGTGGACTGTATGAAGCCCCTAAAGCTCCTGGACCTGTCAAAACTGGCATCCTGCCAATCATTTAAACATATCTCAGTGCCAAGCAGGCAGAGAACAGAATCAAGAACTAGATATAGATGGACAGCCCACAGTATTAACAATGAAAGTAACTATTATAATGATACTACGCCTTCACAGGTCAAGTTTTCCAGCATGTAGACCCGCATAAAGGCGATTAATTGGAAGAGTATAAACTCTCAGAAATTCAGCTATTAATACACCCAATATCTAATTATTTGAAATTCATACAAGAACTTCGGAAAACTAGCATCCACAAAGTTCATCGAAAGGGGAAGGCTGAAGGAGTAAGCATACCATGCCATCTCTGGATTTCCAACACCATGTTCAGGCTGGACGTATCCTGGATAAGCAATTCCAAAAGTCGGAACCCCACCATGCTGACCACCAAATTGCATAACTGCATTTGCATTTAAAGTTAATCATGAAAGTAATGTTATAATCAAAGAGCTAGTCCGAACATGATTCATGAAGCAGATTATCCACAATTTGGTACGACAGCACTGACACAGTATTCATGAACAACCAGGCCAAGTGGCTGGGCATCAACAAGCAACAATTATTTACTTTTAGCTCGTCCATTTGCAGAAAATAAGCAGCCATCCGAAAGACTTACCAGGAAGAAAAGCAGGGAAACTAGAATTGTCACCAGATGCCATACTTTCTGCTCGCCCCATCACTTGAGATCCATTATAAATAAAAGAGCCACTTCCACTAGGCTGGAGAGTCCCTTTACCCTTAGCAATTGATGCACCTGTTTCCGATGTAGATTCTATACCAGGAGGATATCGATTTCTTGATGAACTAGCTTTCTGGGGAGAGGAAGACAATGATCTGATAACAGCAGAGTTCAGATCAAAACCCTGACCCAAAGGTTTAATACAGTTTTGGCCAGTGCCATTTGAATCTCCATTGAGTTGCATTGGTGATGAAAACCTGTCACTTTGACTATGAGATTGAGGGTAAAACACATTCCCAGCAGCAGGTGCACCTCCACCTTGACTCGTGGACTGAATAGTCTTGGCAATATAAACTGGTGAAAAACCGGATTTTGTATTCCTGAACTTCTTTCCGGAAGGGGTGGTACTTTCATTGATGTGGAGCCTTTCCATACCAACTTGTACACCATGTACTAAGCTACTGGAGGGCATTGAAGGATAAAATGGAGGAGAAGCGGAACTTAAGCTTGAAGCAGCTACATTTTTGTTGGCAGGGACACCTTCATTCCCAGTTTTAGCAAGGGCAGTTAGGGAATTTCGTGAGTTAAGGTAAGACATTTTCTCTTGAGAGTTTTGTAACCCATGAGAATTTCGTAACCTAGAAATTCAGTACACAAGTACACAATTAGAGATAAAACCTTTACTCATCTATAGAAAACTAGATTTGAAAACTCACTGTCTGCTTTGCTCGGAATTTGCTTGATTGCTATTTCTCTGAGGAGTCTCGAATTTCCTGTGCCCTCTCCCTCGCGTGAAAGCTTTAGGAAGATAAATTTGCTGTTCATTACTGGTTAATGCACTAGTGCTGCCTCCTCGTGTGACAGATTTAGGTAGATAAATTTGCTTTCCATTACCGGTTAATGCATTAGACCTGCTCCCTCTAGTGTATCCACGCTCTTGTCCCCTACCCCGACTATTACTTCTGACTCTGCCTCTAGAAGTCTTTTGCTGAATTTAAAGAATACAATCAGTCAACTGTATCGTTAAGGAAAAAAAAGATACAAGATGGAAAAATAAGGAACATGTCACAGATACATGCTACATTAAAGATAGAGGGATCTCAAATAATTTCGAATATTATAGAAAGAAACTCTACCTCATAACGTTTTTCCTGAGTATTGATCTCTTCAAATTTGTCATGTCCCCATTTTCTTTCCTCTTCAGATCCGAACTGTTTCCTTCCACCACGCATTCTCCTATGAAAGAACAATAGACATTAGAGAGATAGATGGTTGACAGGATGACCTAATTAGTATTCAGAGAACAAACTATGTTCAAAATAGCATGAACAAGGCCAAAATCTAGCATCACAAACCCCCAAATAGAGCTATTAAACCTAGTCATACAGCAGTTAGGAGGCCAATAACTCCACCTTAGATGGAAACAGATAGGAGAAAGAGTAAACCTGTTTCTACTGGAAGACATTTCCTGGAATCTATCATCATGCATATAAAAAGGTCCACCTGTTGGCACTGTAGACTGTTGCTTCTCCTTTTTATCTTCCTCTCCATCCACCTCAGCTGTCTCCTTCATCAGACTACTTCTCCTCTTGTCATTATGGACTCCACTACCTTCCTCCTCGTAACTATCCTCCTCCCCATCTTCGTCATTATCAGTAGCAATCTGTTCATCAGATTGGTCAGAATCAATCTCATCTCTTGGATTTCTAACCTCTGCATTATCACCATCATCGTCGTCGTCATCACTCGCTTCTCTCCTCCTCGTCACTAAGGAGCGTTTCAGCTCTTCTGGATCACTCTCATACTCCCCTTCCACTTCGTCGTCAGCTAGCACCATAATTCTCTCTAAAAACATAAAAAGGAGAGACGTAGTCGTAAATCAAAACCTAAACGTAGCAATTTCATCAAGTCATCATAAAACTGACCTAAACCCTATCAGCTCCAGAGGCGTTCCTTCTTCTTCTGCGATTTTGGGCGTTTACTTTTTTCATCAATGAATCGATTTTGTTATTTCGCGCATAAAACATAAAAAATAAAAAAATAAAAAATAAGTGGGTCTAAATATTCAGAATGAAATATGTGGGCCTTTAAATGGGTCATAATCACTCTGAGCCCATTTCATTGGTTGCGTTGTTATTACGAACCCATTATAAAAGCACCGTAATCTATCGAATAAATTCATTATCGTCTCAAAACTCTTTTTTCCCCGATTTTGAGATTAAACATCAAACCCTAGCTCTACGAACAAACCAGTCATGTCTTCTAAGCAAGGTAAGGAAACATTGATATTCGTGATTCAGGTTATGATCTTATTTATACGATGAAGGAATGTAATATATAGTTTACGATTTGCTAATCTTTTGGTTCAAACAGGAGGAAAGGCGAAACCTTTGAAGCAGCCAAAAGCTGATAAGAAGGAATACGATGAGGTGACTCTACTAAACCTGTTTTCAAACCTTTATATTTGTTTTTTGTAGTGCCTTAAGCTATGTTTAGGTTTAGAGCTCAAATAAAAACGATGATATTGCTTTCGTTTGGATCTGGTTTAGACTGTTCAGCTAATTTGAATTCTTCAAATTAACAACACACTGTGGCATAGGAGTTATCTCTTTTGCCCCCGGTTCAATGATTTATAGGCAATTCGAATTTTGATTCATTGTTTTAAGTGCACACTCTCGACTTCTTAACTGAATTTGCTATCTATTAGTCGTATTTCAATGATTTTGGAAATTACCCTAATTTATGGAAATTTTATTTGGAATCAATGCAGCACGACATAGCTAACATGCAGAAGAAGAAAGACGAAGAAAAGGTGAGTTCATACTTTGATGCTCTGGCTTTTGTTTTCTCTCTTGTTCATATGAAGTTTTGTGATTGAAAAATGCATCTAGTTAGTCTTTTATGTTTTGGATCCACTTTTTGTGTGTAAAGTTGTAAAATACTATGTTCTGCTACTTACTACTTTAGAGATAGTATCTGAAGGTTGTGCATTGGTAATTTGGTATGTGCCACTTTGTTAGTTTGGTGACGTAATTAGTGAGCACTAATTATGACACTATACCTGGTGACTATAACAAGATGAGTCTTTTATTAACTGCTTAGTAATTTAGTTATTCACTACAGCTTCTTTATAAACAATAGTTTCTTGAAATGATATGGATTTGTTTCTTCTTACTCTGAAAAAGTGACCATGTGCTCATAGTTTTGGACGCTTACATTACATTGTTTCCACCCAATGATGTCAAATGCTCTTTCGCATGAGAAGCGCATTGTTATAGCCTGACTCATTTTATTTTGAATGACAATGATAAAAACAGGCGCTTAAAGAACTAAGAGCCAAGGCATCACAGAAGGGATCCTTTGGAGGTTCTGGGCTTAAGAAGAGTGGGAAGAAATGATCCGTGAAGTGTGCAAGTTTATAAAGTTACTAAAGATAATGGTGTGATGATGTAATTTTTATCATATTTTTAGAAGAGTAACTTCGCTTCTCTATACATATGTTTGCTATCGTCTTCTTTTTCATGAAAAAAAAGAAAAGAAAATGGTTTCTATCCTAAAATAAAGTAGTTTACAGTCACGAATCTTAGTAGTTTATTGTCATAACTTGAAAGCAGAAAATTTTGCATTGATAAGTTAACTAAATAAAATGAGGTAGAAACTTGGGGTGACCAAAGATTGATATGAAAATATGTGCCGTTGCTCGACGTCTCTCAGATCCACCATGTTGAGATCTTTCATCTTTTGGGCGAACAGGTATTATCTCTTCTCTTGGAGTCCTCGACTGGCTCTACAGTTTCCTTCGGTCTCATTTTATGTTACCTCTTAAGACCCTTCTCATGTCTGGTATCTGATAGTGATACATCCGTCTCACACGAAATAACGCAACAAGTTTCTCCAGTTTGGAAATGTTCTGAACATTTGGCTTTGGCTACTGCATCTGACATACACTGCACGCCGTTTTCTAAAATAAACATCTGTAATTGATTACTCAAAGCTAGACTACATGCCGTTGTCATAGAAGATCACAGGACTTGCTGACGTTTCCTTGATCCTTCACGATCCTCTTCCCTTAGTCAATAAGGATCAAGGAAACGAAGAACGAGAAAATCGGAAGAGTGATCAAAGGGGATTTTGATCCGCCATGGCTTCTTCGGCGCTCTCAAATGTGATGCTCGCCATTCATGAGAAGAAGGCTAACTCACTCGACCTCTATCGTCCTCTCCGCAACTACGTTACTTTCACCTACTCTGAGCGCGAGGCTCAGCTTATTGACGACGATTTAGAGACCCTGAAAAAGCTCCGATCCGATTTGGAACGCGTCACTGATCCTTCTCCGCCCGCCCGGCGAGACCTTTTCATATCTTATTACAAAGCCCTTTGTCTTGTGGAGACGCGATTTCCAATCTCTCCTGATAAGGATCACGTTAACGCCGTCTCTTTCGTATGGTTTGATGCCTTCAAGCAAAAGCAAAAGGCCACTCAGCAGAACATCCATCTTGAGAAAGCTGCGGTCCTCTTCAATCTCGGTGCTACCTACAGCCAAATTGGACTAAGTCACGATCGGACCACCGTGGATGGGCGTCGTCAGGCTTCACATGCGTTCATCGCTGCAGCAGGGGCGTTTGCTTACTTGAGGGATAATGAGTCCACTAAGGCGTCCATTGGACAGAGCACCACCGTGGACGTTTCGGTGGAGTGTGTGGGCATGTTGGAACGGTTGATGCTGGCTCAGGCTCAAGAATGTGTCTTTGAAAATACCATTGCTAAAGGAAGCACTCCTGGTGTTTCTGCTAAAATTTCTAGGCAGGTTAGTGTCCCATCGTGTGTCCATCTCTTTTGGTAAAAAAAAAACTACAATCTTGTGCACGTTTTTGGACTCAAGATCTTAGCATTGTTTTAGTAGATTCTTCAAACCCGGATTGATTATGAGAACATATGTTAAAATTTTACATCGTTTTTGGTAGAGCATCTGTTTCACTGAAATATGAGGAAGTAACAGAGTCGATTGAATTTGGACTTCTTGTTTGCTTGTAATCAGGCTGGTATATATTATGAAGAAGCTTTGGCTGCGCTAACCGCTGCACCACTGAAGGATCATTTTGAGAAAGGTTGGATATCTCATGTGCAACTGAAAGCAGCACTCTTCTATAGTGAAGCTTGTTTCAGGTATGGAATAGAGTTGCATGAAAAAGAGGAAATTGCAGAAGAAATCGCACGGCTAAAGAGTGGAGCTAGCCGTTTGGCAGAAGCAAAGAAGTCTTCAAGGGGAGCTCCTGCTCAGCTTCTAGAATCGATGAACTCATTAGAGGTGAGCATTAATACCAATTTGGATAGAGCTGTCAAGGAAAACAACAGAGTGTACCTCATGAGAGTTCCTTCTCCTTCTTCGTTATCTCCACTTCCCACCTTCTCAATGGTTAAGCCAATGAACATGACTGAGCTATTGGATGCCAGCAAGGAGAAAATGTTTGCAATCCTAGTTCCAGACAGCAGTGCAAAGGCTCTCTCTAGATACACTGAGATGGTCGATGATGTAATTAGGACTCAGGCAGAGAGATTACAGCAAGCAAGCGAACTAACTAGAGTAAGGCTCAAGGAGATGAATCTTCCAGATTCTATCCTTGCTGTGGATGGTAATTCTACTATTCCTAATGATCTTAAAGAAGATGTAGAAGCCGTTCAGATTAGTGGCGGTCCAGCTGGCTTGGAAGCTGAAATCCAGCAACTTAGAGATTTGAAGAGGGTTAATCAGGAACTGTTGGTCCACACTGAAGAACTTTTGCAGAAAGAAGCAGCTGAAGACGCTCAGTTCAGAAGTCAATTTGGGACTCGGTGGACTAGGCCTCAATCTAGCACACTGACAAAGAACTTGCAGGATAGGTTAAATCGGTTTGCAGCCAATCTGAAACAAGCTGGAGAAAGTGATGTGAAGATTGAGCGATCTGTGAGAGAGAATTCTGCCCTCATGTCAATTCTTGATCGACGGCCGGTATGTACTAATACCCAAAATCTTTGGGTACATGTTAATCAAGTTATACCCTATGTCAACTCTAGCATACTAATTTTTAGAGGTTGTGAAATTTTGTTTTTATCATCAGATAGAGTCTGCCATCCCAACTTTAGCTAAGCCAATAATGTCTCTGGACGCAACAGAGGATGCTGTCGTGGGAACTCTGAAGCAGAGTCTGGTATTCCNATTCTGCCCTCATGTCAATTCTTGATCGACGGCCGGTATGTACTAATACCCAAAATCTTTGGGTACATGTTAATCAAGTTATACCCTATGTCAACTCTAGCATACTAATTTTTAGAGGTTGTGAAATTTTGTTTTTATCATCAGATAGAGTCTGCCATCCCAACTTTAGCTAAGCCAATAATGTCTCTGGACGCAACAGAGGATGCTGTCGTGGGAACTCTGAAGCAGAGTCTGGTATTCCTTATAACTTTTGGAAGCTGCAAGTGTATACTTTTGGTTTTGGGAGGGATCTGAACAGTGCTTTCAAGAATCATTATTCTCATATATTTACTTCCCTTTTCCACAGAGGCAACTGGAAAATCTAGGTGCTCAGCGTGCAGGTCTTGAAGATATGCTCAAAGAGATGAAAAGAAAAGTGAAAATTTTCTATTTATTGATCATCATACTCTTTCCTGCTTAATTCTATGATATTAGAGTCAAATACTCATTAGGCTTTTGCTTTATAATGGTTTTAGGATGACATACTGCCAAAGCTGATGACATGCACAGGCTCCTATGAAGATATGTTCAGGAAAGAGATATCAAAGTATGACCACATCTGTGAAGATATATCTCAAAACATTGAAGTTCAAGAACAGTTGTTGATGCAAATTCAGGTCTACCTCTTTTGTCCATCCTAGTAGTGCCATTGTATATTTCATTATGGTTTTCATCATATTCTGATAACAAAGAAATGTATGGTGATTGTAATCAATATCCAAGCAAATTTATTGTGCTAGCTTCTACTAGGACTGAGATGATGTTTCACTGCTAGTAGAAAGTAATTGCTATTTAATGGGTTTCTTTCCTTGGTTATAGGCTCAAAATGAAGAGTTCTCTACTCTTTTCAATCTTGAAGATTATAAAGGTGAGCAAGCAGCTATATCTTGCTTTAACTCTCTAAGTATTCTAAGAAAATGATGGATCAAAGTGCTTTGTATTTAGCATTCTGTATGTTGGTTGAAGCGTAATCCATGATTAGACTTGCACATTCAACTTTGCAGAAATGGGATTTCTTATGCTCCTGTAATTTAGTTGTTTAGCTCACACCTTACGTTTTCCGTGTTTCCTGTTCTTCAGCATCCAAGGAGAAGTGCTACAAGCAGATTCAAGCTGCTATAATCAAGTATCGAGAGATCAAGGAGAACATCAATGAGGGCTTGAAGTTCTATGTTACTCTCCAAGTGAGTTCTTTTTCTGTATTTAGTCGCAAGCTCGTCACTTGTCTTCTTTATGGAACTTGTCTGGGATAGCTCTTCAATTTTTATTTTCACACTCCATCGAGGATATGAAATAACTTTCCTGCGATCTGAGACATTGGCATTGTTGGTCTCAACAGGATGCAATCACGAATGTGAAGCAGCAGTGCAGTGATTTTGTGATGACAAGGAGTATCCAGTGNTTTTGTGATGACAAGGAGTATCCAGTGCCGAGATATGATTGAAGATGTACAAAGACAGATCTCTGGTCTGAGTTTTCAGGATCATAGAAGCTCCGGTCCATACCCACCGTTGCATCAACCAACATCTTCAAGTGCGCCTCCTCCACCAGAAACTCAGAATCCATCTCATCCTCACCCACATGCACCTTACTATAGGCCGCCTGAGCAACTGTCAAGGCCAGGCTACACTATCCCCCCCTACACTGCACCTCCCCCGTACCACGGTCCTCAAGGTCAGGCGCCACAACCATACCCTCCTCAGCCCCAGCAACAGCCTTATTCATCATGGCAACAAGGCTCATACTATGATCCCCAGGGACAGCAGCCTCGGCCTCCTTATAACGCCCAGAGCCAATACCCTCCTCACCAAGGCGGCGGATACTACAGGCAGTGAGTTACCTTGGAGAGCTACAAACTTTGTGTTATAATTCCTATTATTGTGTTTCCTGTGAGTACGTGATTTGTATCCATCTCTTTGGCATGTTTCGTGAATGAAATTGAAATCTTGTTTAATAATGACCCAATTCTTTATTTCAAATTAGATACGCTTTGATGGATAGTTGTGTAAAGCACATGATTCATATATAGATAAGGTACCCTTGCTTCAAAATGGAAAACATATATCAGGTGTCATGACAGGCAAGTCTGAGAGCGTGGCGATAACACAGGTCATAGAGGATTTCGTAGTCAGATTGGGTGAGAATGAGGCCTTCCAGAACTGGTCTTAGCCACAGAACCCTCGACTCCAGCCGAGGCATGGTGTCCTGTGCGTCCTTGCTCCCCAGTGCCAGGACTATTGAGCATAATAATTATATAAAACATACATTTAATATACATTAAAATATTATAAAACGAAACCTCAAAAACATCTATGGATTGGAGATGCTCTTAGATTTAAACATTGGTTCGCTACAACTGATTTAATACTGGAGGCCTGAAAACTGAATTGGAACTACAAGGCTAATGATTTGTTCAGTGCTTAGTCTAAAGACAATATAGCCGACAAAAGGCAAGAGTCTTGTTATTAGGCGATCAATTACTTGAGTAGCACAGTAACAACATTTGTAACAAAAGTTATATGAAAAACAAAACCGAGAAGCAGAGCCATTTGGCATTTTGCTTTGCAGTTTTAATGTTGGGACATCCACTGCATCTTATACATCAATTTAAACCAATTGTAACAAACTCAACACAAAGATATTCTCACCAGATTCACCTCTTTTCATTTTAATTTTGCAAACAGCTTTGGCGCAACCTGAAAATCCAAAATCCAGTTTTATCTCAGTAACTGTCAAATTGTAAAAAGAAGATACTTACAATTCAAAATACTTACACATTTGTCGATACAATGCCAATAGTCAAAATACTGGCCAGTGCAATGCTTATGACCAGAATCATCACCTTGGATTCTCTTAACACACGCCTGCAAATCACAAACAAGACTTGAATTAGTCAACAATGATCTTCGGCAAATATTGACACGCAGTGTGTCAAAATTTACAACACAATTCATATATTGAGTAGCTTGTTCACCTGATATTCGAGTAGTGGCTTCACACATTTTGGTTTGCAAGATTCCTCAAGGTACTTCTTTGGATCAACAACTTCATCATCTGCCCTGAAATAATAAAAAACGATAATACATCACATCGAGGACGAAACATCAATGGTTGTAGATAACTAAACTGGTGGCACAAGAATAGTGTTTAAAGTCAAGAGTCAAGACTAGAATGAAAAATAATAATGTATGATGTTGATCAATTTATTACAAGATGAAGCTCTGATTATATTATGCCAAAAAATAAGTGACACATATTGAGACATCTCAATCAGTAAACTAACATTAATCAAATGAAAGAAGATATGGATCACTACAAACTATAGAACATAATCTAAAAGGAGCAAATGATACCAGTCTTAGGGACCAAAACTAAGGACATAAATGTAAGAGATCTATCTATCTATCTACATGATGTGAAGCAATTGGTAACAGAACAAAAGAAATATATCGAGTTGAAGGAATAAGCTTACATGGCGAAAGTCAATTGGAAGCTGTGAAACTGCGAGATGAAAATTATTGTCAGAAAAATAACAACAGGTGCGATTAAAATCATCAAATCGAAAGGAGATCTAAAGATGGCGAAATCGAAAGTAGTAAATAAGATCAGATGAATTAAAAGAGGATTAGCGACGATACCTGATGATTCTCAGAGACGATTATCGATGGAGGAAAAGAACCAACCCTACAGTTGTTGTTTTTGAGTCAAGTCTTCAGATTTTTCTAGATTCATTTCATGACGGGCTAATTAGATTTGGGCCTTAGCTTCTTAAAATATTATAAAAGCCCAAAGCCCGTTAAAGAAGAATATGTTTACCATTCAAGCAACACATTGGTTAGATTGAGTGGGCAAAACAAAGATGAAATAAATTTCAATGCATTTAGAAAGAATTGATTGAAACATCTATAAATATCAAAAATACCACACACTACACTACACTACCCCTAATGAGAAAATTGAATTTACATTATTCTTCTTCTCCCTATTTACAAAACAACCCACAATAGCATTATACTGTCTCATTCCTCTCTCTCATCTCTGTTACAAACAAGAATGATTAAACTTAGCATCTCTTTTGCTTGAGAATCTTCTGTATCTTCCATGTCCAACACAACAAGAAGGTCACAAGTCCAACTCCAACACTTCCCCAAAGTGTTACTACCCACAATGGCATTTCCATTGGGTACAATCCTGTTTTATCACCCCAACAACAAAAGTTTTAACACTCTCCACATAATGTAATCATAAACCATAAACAAATAAAAAAAAAGAGAACATTTTATAATCAATCACTTACCACTTCCAAACTTGATACATATGAGAAGTTCTACTATGCATATCCCAAGTGATAACCAACAGAATGATCCAACTTTTTTTACAGGTTTCCTAATGAACAACCAAAACTCACTCAAGTATACAATACTCTTTCTCAACTTATAAACATCACAATGGTTAAATCTTTACCTGTCTTGTAGATATGAATTGTATTCCCGCGTTGTTGGTATTGCTATCAGCCACCATAAGATCAGCCTATATAGAATCACCGGATTTCGAGGTGGGATCCATAGGCTAAACTTGAGAAAGAATGTGTTCAGTTCCACTGTCAAGAAGACAATGCAGAGAGTAAGTACTTGAATAAAACGCCAAGGTCCCTGTAGTGGATGCCACTCGTCTTTGTCCCAATGAGCTGGTGTGAACTGTCCTAGTGTCCTCTTCACCTGAATACAAAAAAAGAAAAATTCTCATCATGGGTTTGTAAAACAACTAAGACCATTGTGTATTCACTTTCAAGGTTGAACAAAGCTTACTTTGCTAATAATGTTAGGCTGACGACTAATGCCTACCCACTCATATGTTTTACCATCAAAGTATCGTACTGTATACATTCCTGCCCAGATCCCTAAAACCATGTGAAATACTAATCAGTTCTACATAACATCTTCATATAGAATGTAAAGGAGATTGAAGAAATCATACCAAACCAGTTGCATATCAAGATATCAAGAACAATACTGTCCCACCAACATTCATTGAAGTTTGGTAACATATGCCGAAAACTAAGCTGGAGAACATACAAAAATGGTTACACAGAGGAATCCATATCTTTGTACTTATCAAAATGAAACCTTAAGTATAAGAAAACAGAGAAAATACCAAACCTCCAACAACTCAAAACCAATCGAAAGCAGCCACAGAAGAGGTTGATTCCGGATCAATATTGCTTTACCCCACCATCCAAAGATGTGTGCCAAGAAAAACTCGTCAAAAACTGTATCCTATGAAATGTTTTAACCAGAGTATAAGCCATTAGATGATATGAAGGTTGTTTAAAAGAGAAAGGAGTTGTTAAGAAGATACCATACATAAAGATTCTTAAACCTGTTTGTTGGATGATCAGGCACATAAATGCGACAATCAGCACCATATGATCTTTCAGGAAGCTCTGCAACAAGAACAAACTCAATAAGAATTGTGGTTATATCTCCTTGAATCAAATAGCATTTACCTATTCCAAGGTCAGGGTGAAGAAACTTCATGAACTGTTGAGCATCATCACGTCTCTGGGAGGATGAACATAGTAACAATGAGAGTTTAGTCACTAAAAACAAGAACTCAATAAGAGTTATGGTCACAGGCATAAGTGGGGAGGACAAAAGTGAACCTGGAAGAGCAAAAAAGTAAGTGCAACTAAGTAAACAATGGCCATTCCATGAACTAAGCGCCATATTGCAGGATGAGGTCTTATTAGAACTCTGCATAGAAGCAAATAACTTGATTAAAGACACATCACACACAAGCTATCACTCACCATCTACATTAGAAGAAAGTGAAGCTGAGAGGGTAAAACAAACGTTGATGGGGACTGGAGTAAAGAGTAAGCTAGAAAGACAGTGATCATAGCCCACACTCCCTTTTTAACAGATGTAACAAGATCATCAGATGTAGTGCTTTCAGGATCAAGAGCTCCACTTGCCCAACTAAGTCAAATTTAAAACTAAGTTCTTGAGAATTTAACCAAAACAAGAAAATGAGAGGTAAGAAGAAAGAAAGATATACATGAGAAAACAAGCGCCAATAAGGAGAAGGGAGATAGTGCGAGGTTTATAAGCCCATGCAGTCCATGGATCAAGATCACTCTCAACCTCACCACCGTTAAAATGTTCCTTGTTTAGTTCTTTCCTATCTCCATTGGGTTCCATGGCTAAACTCAGCTTCTCAAGTATGCTGATTCAAAAAAATAGAAACTTTACAAGGAGAAGAGACTAAGAGAGGATATAGAAACATACTCCATTGAATATGAATAAAGGAAAAAGGTGAAAATAGAGAAGAGAAGAGAAAAGCCAGACAATGGAGTGTATACGGAGAGAAAGGTACAAAGGTACAAGCAGAGTAAGAGAAGGCTTTGTCAGTGGTAAAAAGCAGCCGCACAAAAAAAACAAATATCAGATTTTTTAAGTAAATAATAATAACCCAAAAACAAAAACAACAAGAGATAGGATAGATTTGGGATACCTGAAGAAGAAGAAGAACTCTAGAGATAGGTCACGAGTTCAAATTTTGACAAAGCTGTAATCTATCAATTCATAAGTCATAACCTTTGTCCAAATTTTGCTATGGTGCGGTGTCAGTATATTTAATAAATGCATTTGGAATATACCTAATTTTGTTTCTTCATGTTTTTATAAACAGTATCACTCATTTTAATGCGAATCAAGTATATTATATAATTATTTTTAAAAAATCTTTTAAAGTGCTTTGAAAAAACTTTGGAACTTTTTTTATTTTATTTTGTTAAAGTTGAACTTTTTATTCAAAAGTATTGTTTTTAATTTTATCGAATGATACAGTTTTGTAATTCCAAAATATATTGTTTTCTACTCATTGTTTTATTAAAATTTATTATACTTTTTTTTGTTTCTTTTATATTTTTTTTAGTCCGATCTACTTTATATACATCAACACACATTTTCATTTATTTGTCTGATTTGCTTGTTGTTTATTTAAACCAAAATATTCAGCAATTTTGATTCCATATCAATTCCTAACAACATACAGTCTTTAAACAAAATTTGTGAGTAAAACGATAATATACTATAATCTAAGATGAAGTTATAACATTTACTATATTAGAATAATTTACAACAGCTCATTTGTTTGTTGAAAAAATCAGAAATATAACCAAAATAAAACACATCACTTGCCTAATTTATTAATATTCTTATTTAAGTAATTGATTTGACATATATTCTCAAAAGTGCAAATAAAAAGCAGAGAATAACAACACTTATTAGTATATAATAATTCCTTTATATTTATTGAATGACATATAAAAAAAAGGAAAGTCATATATAGATAATAAAATAAATAAAATAAAATAAATAAAATAAAAAGGCAATGAAATATGATAAATGTTGAAATTGTATAGAAACAAATATAAACAGTTCACTAGCTCCCAACTAAAACAACATAACTCCAAATAAAATTAAAAAATACTAATGAAATGTGATAAAAGTTGAATTAGAATAGAAACAAAGATAAACAGCTCATTCATGTAAGAAGAACATGCACATTGCAGACACCACTTGCCACTTGTCATAATATCCTCATCTCTCTCACCATAAACCAGACAAAATTATCAAAAAAAACATGAGAAAAATTATCTTTAAAATTTTGTTGTTAAATGATAGTGACTGTTTAAGAATTTCAAGTTGATGAAATTATAAATCACTGGAACTTGTAATGATTAGAAGAATAGAAACCCTTACAGCTACAATTATAGTATATGATCACTAGCTAACATTATATCATATTGATTGACACCAATAATAGTGCGATAATGCTTTGATGACAAGTATAAGTGTTAACAAGTGCTTATAATGTGAGGACAACCTCAAAATAGTAAGTGTCAACAAGTGTAAGTGTTAGCATATGATGACAAGTATAAAGAGTGGTCCAATGTTGTTTTCTGAACCGTCCGGACAAGTTTAATTATGGTTTGTATGACTTATCCATCACATGCTTCCTAATTGCTCATACAACTAATCCCTAGAGTTTGGACATTTTTTTTTGTTATTTCTTTAAGATAATCAAATACACTTATGTTTTCTGAGTCAAAGCTCAAAAAGATAAATATGAAAACAAATGTATTTACCACTCTTAAAGAAATAGTCAAAACTGGATCTTTTACCATGTAATTCATAGATATAACAATCCCTATTAATGTATTGCATTGCTTGCTGATTTTAAATTATCCCAAAGAAAAAAAAAACTGTTGCTTTTAAGTCAAAAGATGTCCATTAATACTTTAAAAGAAAAATAAAAAATAAAATAAAAACATTAAAAGTGTTATATATTGCCAAAAAGGAAAACCCTTTTAGTTATTAATGATGATCATTTATAACGAATTGGGCCTAGATAGAAAAATGACTAAGCCCGTCCTGAAGGTGTAATAGGCCCAAATGAGGATCTAATAGAGATTGGTCTGATTGCTTCAACTATGACTACGTACGACCTTGTTGTCGCCTTTTCTAATTTCTACACAATGATTTAAACTAATGTGGTTTCCAATTAGCCATGTCATGGTTGAAATGAATGGCCTCTCCATTACCTGCCTCTTCTCCAAATATGATTTATCTGTTATTTAAATATATTTTTCTACATTACTATTTAATGTCATGCTTTTTTATTTTGTGAGAAATACATTTAATTTATTTATAATAAGTAAAACAAAAGAAAAAATAAAATGAAAACTGAAGGGAATTTGTGGTCACAGATAAACAAATCTAGGGGTCTGAATACGAAAAAGATACGAGTGAAACTGGTTTTGTATAAAATAGGATTTGTAAATACCAGATCACATGTATAAAAGATATGTTATTTATGATTAAATATTTTAATTATTTAATCAGATAATCCATTAAAGCGTAAATAAAACTAAAAATGATAAAAATAGGAGTTTACATTAATATGAAAATGTATTGTGTGAGAAAATAAAATACATTATTAAATTGAATATAACCAAATGAATTTTCTACCGTAGTTGCTAGCAATGCAAATTGAAAACAAATTTATAATGCAATTTACGATTTATTATATTATATTATTTTATTTTAATTTTTAATAAACAGTATGATAGGTTAAACAAAGAGCTATATATATAGAGAAAAGAGAGAGAAAATGGAGAAGAAGAAGATGGGGCTACAAGGTCAGCTCAGTGACGTCTCTTCCGATTCAATCCCTCTGATGCTTCTCTCTCTCATCGCCGTCTTTGTCAACCATCTCCGTTCTTTCCTCCTCCGTATCTGTGCTTCCAATCCTAATATCCCCGTCGACGATGGCTCCATAGCGTTAGGACTAGCCAACATCATCGTCCTCGCTGATCAACTAAGCCTAAATCAGCTCTTCTCGTACAAGTGCTCAAACGAAGGTGCCTCTGAGTGCGTTGTGTGTCTGTCGAAGCTACAAGAAGGTGAAGAGGTGCGGAAGCTAGAATGTGGACACGTGTTCCATAAGCAGTGCTTAGAAGGATGGCTCCATCATCTCAATTTCACTTGTCCTCTCTGTAGATCTGCTTTAGTCGCCGATGGTTGCGTCTCCCAAACGCAGCTCCGCGTTGGAAGGGATTTGATCTCATGTTTTTCTCTCCATTAAGATTTGAAGATCCAACGGTGTTGATTAACCGATCCTTGGAGAGATCTACGGTGGCTGGCTGTTTGATTTGACCACACGCGCGCCCCTTTTTCTTGTAAGGATTTTTTGAGGTCTCTCATCTTAGATGGGAGAAGACCCTTTTTTTTACTTTTCAATTTGGTAATGTAAATTTTGGATATAAAATTTGTTACCGTTTGTAATTTTGAGTATAAATGGAGAAGATTTAGAACTTCCATTTATCTGATTAAATCTTCGCAGTTTCAAATTCTGTAAATTTTTGGTTATGCCTTGTTTGGTCACTGTAAAAATGTCACATTTCATTCTCAGTTTGCAACGTTTCTTCACTAATTCCTAAATTTGGAGTAGATATTGGATAAGGTATATACTAATTAACTCCGATGGATCTAATTGAAGAACTCATTTTTAAGAACTGTGTAGCCGTGTAGGCTTATTAGTTTGTAACCAGAAGAAACAAAAAGATGGGCTTAGAAAAATAAATCTCACAACTCAATAAAGGGAATAGGCCCGTTTACATGATGGGCCTTTTTAACTCTTACCAAATTGTATAAATCATCAATTAGATACAATTTTCTTTTAATATTATTAAATTGTTTTTCTTAGCTAATCTCACTAATTCAAAACGTCGTAAGAGTTATTTTATTTGGAGGTTAAATGGTAAACGAAACATAATTAAATTAAACTTACTCAAGATTTAACTCAAAATCTATTTGACACTAATGCTGTCACAATCTATTTTTAATTTTTTTTTACTTTTCATTTCATAACTTAGCATAACATAACATAAAAATATAAGCGTAGATGAAACATACACACACGAACACAAAGACTAATTAAGTAAGAGCAGATGTAAGAATGATTTTTTTCGGGTAAGGAAAAAAAATCGGACCAGTAACCTTCAATTCCCCAGCAAATAAGCAATGCAATAATCTCGCTCTTCCCAGACTTACTTTTCTATGAAAGAGCGTAAACTATTCCAAAGCCCATGCATCTTCTTTCTTCAAACCATACATAAAATATTATCATCTTATGAGTTTCATATATAAAAACACCTTCCATCTTTTTTTTCTGCTACCTTCATCTTCTTCACTATACACCATAGCTAACCTCTGTAACCAAAGACTTTTAGTTATATATATAAAAAACAGGAAATGAAAGAAGAATGAGAAAGTTTGATATGATAGACAATAGTGGAAAAGGATGAAATGATGAGTGGGTCTTATATAAAGGGTCAAGTAGGTTATGAATTATGTCACTCACCCTTTTTTAATATTAAAAAGTAATATGATTGAATATTAGCAATGATATTCAACTGATTGAATTAGTGAAAGGTTTTTAGAATTTAGTAGGACATTGAGGGTATATATGTAATTTGAAAAACTTTGGGGGCAGTGAAAGAATTCTAAATAACTTCGATATACGAGTCTCTTGGGTATGTATGTTTTCCCTAAAACACTTTTTATAGTTTTAAGAAGAAGCATGGTTATTGGAGTTAATATAGATAATGAGAGTATATTAATTAGGGTTTGCATAGAAAGGCACGTAGATGGAAGTGATAGTGGAATAGTCTTGGCTTTGAGTCTTGTGCAGCTTCCTTCTTTTACTCACTATACCGAATGCTATATATATATATATAGTTTTACATGATTTATAGTTTCTTGTTCCGTTTTTTCGTCGTTACGTTCATCTTCTTTACTAAGGTTTCTTCTTGATATTTTGTAATTTATTATATACAAAAGAATAGTAGTAATATTGCATATACAAACAAAACAAAATGAGGCGAGAAATGAAAATAGATATGGATGTTAGGGTATAAGCAGACAAAGAAATGGGGCTATCTCATTTGGTCATCATGTCGCCGTACGCTCTCTTCATATGTACACACTCATATGTATGGTTTTGAGTGTTTTTTTTCTTATACTCATTCATCGCTCATTGCACATTCCCATTTTCCAAATCCCAACCCTCTTTATCCCACATGTTCGTAGAGTTTATACATTCATATATATATATATTCCCTAATTATTCTCAACGTATAAACTTAAACTCAGTGTTATAGCCTTTCTTATCATAATCTCATAGAAAAAACACTAAAAGATATTAGAAACCAGAAAAAAAAAACTGATGTGAAGAAGTGCATGTGGTCTAGTCACATGTTGGTCTCAATTTCTTAGTGTCGTAAACTTTTTCTAAAATTTGTCAAACATCTTTACTTTGTTACTCTTTAGTGACTAAAAAGACAAAAAGGTAACACCTTTATATATTATCTATTTACGTTGACCTTCCACTCTTACGTAATATTACCATCATGCCCCGTAAGTGAGACCCACGTAAATGACTCCGTCAATCCTGGCCATTCACATATTCCGGACTAATTAGATTAGACTGAATGACATCATCACAACGCCACTTCTGCGTCATTCATTTGCCTTTTTTGATGAAAAACTCGATATAATATATTATATTATGCATTGTTACTTAGCGTCTTTAAACAATAAAAAGAATGGTGTATATAAAAACTCTCCAGAAAACCAACTAACACAGTAGAAAAGATTATGCATAATTCAACAAAGGTAAAAGTAAAAGGGCAGAAAAAGAATGACTTTAAAGAGGAATCCAAGACATAGATTTAAACTCTCTTTGGACAAAGTCATCAAAAGCCTAAATAAAATTACTCATATTTTAACTCGTTAAAAATGCAATAAAATATAGAATAAAAACAATCATTGGATACTCAAATGGGGAAAAGGGCGTGTGAACTGTAAATAAGATAAATAATACCCTAAAATTAAGGAAAATGCCAAAGCGGCCTGGGTCATTCTGTAAGAGGCGCATGGGCCTCGATCCCCACAAATATCCTTTTGGATTTTACTTTTTGACTATGAAGAAAATAAGATGTAGTATTGATGTAACACATTGTAGTATCAGCTCGGCAAAATAGTAACAAAAAATTATGAACTAATGAGTGTTTTGACGATTATCGTTTGGTTACTATTTTAAAATTATTTCGATTTTGATTTAAAATCATAAACCGCTCATTTTTTATTTATTTTTTGTATACACTTATTAACACTTATATTGTTAGACTTAAGAAAATTTGAAAAGAAACGATTGGGAGAAAATAATGGTGAAAGTGATGAGGACATATTATGTAGGCCGAATAGTGGATATGGATAATACACTGAAGCCCAATAGGCTTCATATAGTAAGCCCAACATAGATATAACAATCGGTAGCCCTAAGTATCCCAGCTTCGCAATATAAAAGATGCAAATTACATTAGCTTACAAGGGAGCCGTCTTTAGCGTTTAGATCATCTCATTCTCTATCAACGTTCTCTCTACGATTAGACTCAATTTGTATTTTATTTGTTTCGTTTTCGGATTGGGAAAGAGGAAAAAAATTAGGGGAGAGATTTGAACAATAGCTCTGAAATAACTGTAGGTTTTCTACAGTGTGCCCTGCCTCTTCTTCCCATATAGCAAAATGGCTTCATAGTACGGGTTTTAATGTGTTTTCTTTGTTTTGGGTAATTTTTTTACTCATCACTTTGAATCTATCACAATCCCGCCTCCAATCGCCATTACATGTTTTTTAATAATCATTTATTTATGTGTGAGATTTTATTTTTCTCATAAAAAAGAGTTTAATCCAATCATTAGGTTGTAACTTGTATGTTAGTAATTTAACAGATTAATGATAAACCTTGGAGGAATAAATACCAATTCGTATTAAAATGAAATTGAGAAAAATCCAGAGTAAAATTAGAATCTGAATCTTATTCACTAATTCAGAAATTGTATAATTACATAATGTAACTTAGATTGAATTGTAAAGCACTGACTAAATTGACTGTTTATTTTTTTTTAGGGTTTTAAATTGACTGTTTCACATCATCACAACCGAACAAGCCTTTTTCTCAAAACCAACCTACAATCATATCTCTTGAATTCTCAGCTTTATCTGTTGGAACAAATTAGCTCTTTTGACTGTAATGGCTCATCTTCTTCCTCAAGGTCAACTCGATGGAAATGGCTTATGGCTGTTGGCATGTTTTTCTTCAGCTTTATATCTAATCTTGTTATAGCAAAGTTAAACTCGGGTATGTGGAAACATTTTTAAAGTGATAGTGTAACTTGGGAAATGGACTAATTCTGATTCCAACTATGAAATATAAGATGAAGATGATGTGTGGTATGTAAAGTATGATATATGTAAATACTTTCAAAGGCAGGCTCCGACAACTTTCTTGTATCCTTGTTTCATTCCATGTTGTTTGTACATCAGGTGATAATGCTTTACACCACTTTCTACGTAAACAAGCAACTCTCTCTATGGTTAGTTATTCCATTACACAGTAACAAAATTTGGTTCCAACATTTGTACAAAAAAAATGCCAGAGCTCAAGATTACTAGTAGTCACTTTAGCAATATAAAGAACTTCACTACCAGCTTCATCATGTGTGAGAATCTGCAGAAGAGTAACATCTCTTGTTCTGGCTGTGATATAAAAATATCAATGGAATTTGAACTAATCTTCTCTTTACACAAGACCAAGAGATTGCTACAAATAACTTCTTATCAAGTCAAAGTCAAACAACACAGACATTATGTTTCCTTGTTTACAAATGGGTTAGGCCCATTCAAGAAATAACAGGATATTATAGGCCCAAGTACGTACGAGTGATCGCTAAACCCTTGGCCTATTACACCGCGCTAAACCCTACGATATAGAACCTTCCTCCTCCTGTGTTTATACTGCCCAATTAAAAACTCACAAACCCTAGAAAATTCAGACTCAAGTGAGAGAGATGATGAAGCGTCTGATGCCAACGTTCAACCGCATTCTAGTGCAGAAAGTCATCCAGCCTGCAAAAACCGAAAGCGGAATTCTCCTCCCTGAGAAATCAACCAAGGTAAATACCTTTTATTTTCACGATTTGATTCTTCTGATTTGGCCTCAAAGATCTCCGGATGTTTACAGCTGAACTCCGGCAAAGTTATAGCAGTGGGACCTGGATCAAGGGATAAGGACGGTCAATTGATTCCAGTCTCTGTAAAGGAAGGAGACACTGTTCTTCTTCCTGAATACGGCGGTACACAGGTCAAGCTAGGCGAGAACGAGTAAGTGTTGACACCCGTTTCTTTCTAATTCATACATTTTTAGATCTGTGATAAAATGTCATAACATTTTAGTTTTGATCAAAAAGACCCCTAGGTTAGAATCAATTCAAATTTCAACAACTTATTGATTCGTATGTTGTTGATGTAGAATTTAGATACCTCAATTAAGAAACTTTTTGTTTGTGTGATGGACACAGGTACCATCTCTTCCGGGATGAGGACGTTTTGGGAACGTTGCACGAGGATTGAAAACACTACAAGTTCTCGCTAACTCAAACCATGAAGGCATTTGTGTTATAGGGGATAAGTCATTTACGAAGAAGATATTGTTTAGACTCTATCATTTACCTTTTAAGTAGACTGTCTTGATCTCTTTTGAATTTTTTCCCAATGGTCAATCGTAAGCCAATCATATTGTGATTCTACAACTTGATTGCATCTCCATATACATACCAAAATTATATCCAAAATTTTGATCAGAAGTTGAGTGTCATTTTGCTTCATGAGACATGTTCTCTAGTGATTTGTAACATATTTCGTACATGTTTGGACAAAAATGGGATGGTCCTTAAGAATCTGACAACACATACACATAAATTTACATGGTCCCTAAATCCTTGAATGGTAATTAACCAACTATATTCTATATTATTATAAGGTCCTAAATCAAAAACGAAACACACACCATTAACAAACACAGTATAATTAACAGTGACGCGAATCTTCTCTCTCAATCGTTATCATTCACACTCTTTAATAACCAACCATAAACCTCATTTAAATTTCTTTTTCTTTACAAAACTAGAAGCAGTAGTGTTGATGAGTTACTTACTAGTGTGTTCTCTTTATGTTTTTGATTTAAAATCGATCTTCGTGGGTCTTATGTGTGTATAGTTGATTTAACTGTTGTGTTGGAGCTTAGAACTTTACCTTTTTTGGTTCAATTTGGAATTGTGGCGAAGGAGTGAGATTAGAAAATGGAGGAAAGAGGATTTATGAAGACACCTTCATTGACCATATCGGCTTCTTACCGAGAAGGAGGAAGCAAGGCCTTGTCGCGACGGAGTTCGATGACCTTATTACATGGCTCGGATCCTTTAAGAATTGAGTTAAATCGGCTGGAGAACGAAGTCAGAGGTACGATTGGCTTTGAATTTTTGAAAAGGATAAGTAATTCAGCTACGTGCATGTTTTTTTCATTGACTTGGTTGTGCAGATAAGGATCGTGAATTATCTGAAGCTCAAGCGGAAATCAAAGCATTGAGCTTGTCTGAACGCCAAAGAGACAAGGCTGTTGAAGAGGTTGTCTTTTAAAAGCTCAATTTACTTTTATTTCCTGTTGAAGTTGATTATGGTATTCCTATTTATAGAAGATGGAGTAGGCATGTAGCTTTGGTTTTAGTTCTTTGGTATTGTTATTCATATCATCTTAGTTCAGTTTGATTTTGCATACTCCACAACCTTCCTACAATTGTGCCACCACATTTTATTATGTTAAAGTTTTTTTACACTCTCTGTGTACTCATCTTTCTGCTGTGTAATTTGAGTGTTGAAGCTCACCCAAGAGTTGGGAAAGATGATGGAAAAACTCAAACTCAATGAAAATCTTCTTGAGAGTAAAGTACGCTTATCATATCTCCTTTGTTCTTTGATTTTTTTTTGTTTCTCTTGATTCTATATTTAACAATGTCTTATGTTTGTGTAGAACCTTGAAATCAAGAAAATTAATGAAGAAAAGAAGGCTTCCATGGCAGCTCAGTTTGCAGCAGAAGCCTCTCTTCGTAGAGTTCATGCTGCTCAAAAGGATGATGACATGCCTCCAATTGAAGCTATTCTTGCTCCTTTGGAGGCTGAACTGAACCTTGCCAGACAACAAGTATTTTTTTTTTTCCTTCTTTTGAACCAGAGTTATCATTGCATCAAACTTTGGTACATTTTAACACCCTGTGGTTTTGCATGTTTTGATTGGTAGATTGCTAAACTTCAAGATGACAACAAATCATTGGACCGCCTTACCAAATCAAAAGAAGCAGCTTTGCTTGAAGCTGAAAGGACAGTTCAGTTTGCATTAGTAAAAGCTTCAATGGTTGATGATCTCCAAAATAAAAACCAAGAATTGATGAAACAGATAGAAATTTGTCAGGTATATATACAATTTCTTTTACCAGATTAGATGATCTCTTTCCTTGCTTACCATTTGGTGGCTTATTTGTTGATAAATTGGTTAAACTAGGAAGAGAATAGAATTATAGACAAGATGCACAGACAAAAGGTTGCAGAAGTTGAAAAGCTTATGCAGAGTGTGCGAGAGTTAGAAGAAGCTGTTCTTGCTGGTGGTGCAGCCGCAAATGCTGTCAGAGATTACCAGAGGAAATTTCAAGAAATGAATGTAATATGATTTCAGTAACTTACTGTTTTTCTTGTTACTTTACATTCTAGTCTCATACTGATCATAATAGTGGTTTTTTGTCTTTCTCTTAGGAAGAGAGGAAAATTCTTGAACGGGAATTGGCCCGTGCTAAGGTAAATGCAAACAGAGTTGCTTGTGTTGTAGCAAACGAATGGAAAGATGCTAGTGACAAAGTGATGCCTGTAAGGCAGTGGCTCGAAGAACGTAGATTTTTGCAGGTCATTGTTGATAGATATTATTTAACTTCTCTTGCTGCTTCCAGTTTTTCTTCACAGAGATTTAAGTAGAAAACTATTGCTGTCTTCTTTCTGTTTGGATAGTGTGAAATGCAACAACTACGCGACAAACTTGCTGTTGTTGACCGAGCTGCAAAATCTGAAGCTCAACTGAAGGTATAGTTATAGCTACATGCCATCTTTAACCTTTTATTTATTTATTGGCCTTACTTTGGTATTTTGTTGCTTTTACTTATTTTTAGGAGAAATATCTACTGCGGCTTAAGGTGTTAGAAGAGAGTTTAAAGGGACCAACAAGCCGTAGCAGCAGAGGCATATCTGGTGGTAGAAGTTTGAGCAATGGGCCTTCTCGGAGACAGTCCCTTGGTGGAGCTGAAACAAGTCCAAAATTTACATCAAATGGTTCTTTGACTAAGAAAACACCAAGTTCTCAGTTAAGATCATTGACTGCGAGTGCGAGCACTGTATTGAAGCATGCTAAAGGAACATCAATATCATTCGACGGAGGCACCATGTCGTTAGATCGAAACAAAGTGTTAATAAATGGACCAGGATCGAATTTTCCTTTGAACCACCAGTCCCATGAAGGAACTAGCAGATGCGAGTCTCCTAGCATAATAAAAGGGGAAGAATCAAATGAAAAGTCAACAAATAATGAAAGTGTCTCCGGTGTCTTATACGATTTGCTGCAGAAAGAGGTCATAACATTAAGAAAAGCTGCACATGAGAAAGATCAAAATCTAAGAGACAAGGACAAAGCTATTGAGGTTTGTTATTGTTTGGTCTTCTCCTGTTCTTTACAGCCTTGAATGAAATGTTGTATTACAAAGATTAAATACTTAAGAGTATGTGTTTTTAGATGTTGGCCAAGAAGGTTGAAACATTAACAAAGGCAATGGAAGTTGAGGCGAAGAAAATGCGAAGAGAAGTAGCTGTAATGGGGAAAGAAGTAGCTGCAATGCGTGTGGATAAAGGACAACAACAACAAGATATTAAAACAAGACGTCACTCGATCTTAAAAGGATCTTCAAACACTGCTAAACTGCTTTCTGGAAGGTATCATATCATCATATCAATGATATCATATATAGTGTCATCTTCAAATGTCATTAACACGTTTGATATTTTGTAGAGTATCTGGACGAATTGGGATGACAAGGAGCACATAGTGACAAACTGATTTGATCGGTCACTAGTTGATCTCTATGGCTTGCTATTATGGTTCTAGTGCCAAATTGAGGGAAGGGATTTTGATAGAGAGATTCAGGATTCAAGTTCATGTAAAGTACCTGATTTGATTCAGTATATGCTTGCTTCTTCTCTAAAGCATGCCAACATCTTAAGGTAGAAGAGGGAGTTGACTTTTCATTTGGTTAATATTTTTATTTTATTTTTGTTGTGTTATATGTATAGAAGGAGAGATAGGGTTTTGGTTCATGTAACGCTTTTAAAGTTTTAGTGTATGATTGTATCATGTGTGGACAAGACGAAATGGGATTAGATGAGTTTGGTGTTGAGAGTATTCCTCATTTCGCCTTCTCGGAGGTAACGTGGTTATGAGACTCCCGGGACAGTATTTAGTTGAGACTTGAGAATGTGAATGCGCTATGTGTTATCGGTTTATTCCGGTTCGAAACAACATAACTCGAAAAATAGCTCAGAGGATGCGAAGAACAAAGGGAAAGATGATAACACAAAGAGAGGCACCGTGAAAGCAACGACCTTCCTTAGAGCTTCGATAGTCCAGACTAGGAGTCGCCTCTGAAGGATGAAGATGAATTTGAGTTGCGTCGATATCAAGAAAGCGAGGTTTGTTGCTTCTGTCTGACTGATACACCAAACTTGTTTTGCCAGATGGCGGTTGGCGTGGAAGTTGGAACTATACTAAAAGCATAACCACATGAATTGAACCGGGTCCGTATCATTGACCGGTACGCGTATTGCGACGTGGGATTTAAGATAATTTCATTTTCTACCCCAAAGTATTATAAATTTGAATAAGTAGGCCCACTTTTATGTTTTAAAATTATTTTCCCATTACCGTTCTCTGCTCCATTGGTTCTTTCTTTTACAGATTCATCGATCGCCTACCGCCGCGAGAGAGTAAACTCACCGGGACATTTCAAATCCACCATCGGGTAGTTAGTTCTTTTTGTTGGATCTAGATCTGAGCGTCGGTGAGAGATCTCTGGATCTTTAATACGTTCCAGGAAAAATGGCGACGATGAAAAGTTTGATAGGTCTGATTAACAAAATCCAAAGAGCTTGCACTGTCCTCGGAGATCATGGAGGTGAAGGAATGTCGCTTTGGGAAGCTCTCCCAACCGTCGCCGTCGTTGGTGGCCAGGTCTGATCTCTTTCTATGGATATACACATTTGTATGTTAAGATCCGATCTTACTTCTCGCCTCTAATGTGTACGTTGTTGATATATACTTTTGGATCAGAGTTCCGGAAAATCTTCAGTTCTAGAAAGTGTTGTGGGAAGAGATTTTCTGCCTCGTGGATCTGGTAATTTCAGTCTCTCGTTAAGCAATTTTATCTCGCGTTCGTTCGATGTTTTGAAATCGAAACTAGGTATTATGGAATAGTATAGGTCTTCGTGCTCTTAGTTGCTGCCATAAATTTTCGAGACGATTGTGATCGCGGGAGCATTACATGAACCTTTTGAGTTCTTCAAACAACCTATACATGAACATTTTGAGTACTTCAAAAAACCTATACACTAGCTCCCCTCCATTAGTGTAGCTTGTGAATAATTGTTTCACTGAGGCCTGTTCTTCTATATCCTTTTCAGTATATGTTCTGATTGATCGTATATATGTTTCTTTTTTTATATTGTCTTCAAGTGCTCATCTAAGTTGCTACCATTTGATTAATCAGGTATCGTTACAAGGAGGCCACTGGTTTTACAGCTTCATAAGACCGAAGAAGGGACAACTGAGTACGCTGAGTTTCTTCATGCTCCTAAGAAGAAGTTTGCTGATTTTGGTAGGTTTGACTGAATCTTTCATGTGGCATTAATCGTCAATTAATATCTGCTCCTTTTGCCAATCTGAAACTATATTTCTGGAAACAATGACTTTTACAAAGGCAGCTTGGGCTAATAAGTGTTCTTCTCTTTCCAGCTGCTGTCCGGAAGGAAATTGAGGATGAAACTGATCGTATTACTGGGAAGTCCAAACAAATCTCAAACATTCCAATCCAGCTGAGCATATATTCTCCTAATGGTTTGTGCTTTAAGACCACCTTTCATTTAAATTTAATGCAAAAATTTTAGTGCGTTTAGAAGACCAACACAGTAAATTTCCTATATTGTCGATACAGCTGACATGATTAGATTTTAAGATTCTAATTTTGTTACGCCTCTTTCGTGGGACTTTGATTTCTCACTTTTAAGTTTTTCTCTACAGTTGTTAATCTGACGCTCATAGATCTTCCGGGTTTGACGAAGGTTGCTGTCGGTAAGAGCTTAATATGTCATACTATTGGTTCTTTTATACACTAGCATGTGATAAAGTTGTTCTCTGACATGAATGTTACTCTTGTAGAGGGACAACCGGATAGCATTGTCCAAGACATTGAAAATATGGTCCGCTCTTATGTTGAGAAGGTCAGTTCTGCTCTAAGCTATTTCTGAGAAGGTTTAGACAATTTTTTTTAAATTTATTTCAGCCATGTTCAACTGAAGAATGCACTTGATCATGTGATCTCTTGAAGCTTATCCTATCAATTATGTTATCTGCAGCCAAATTGCATTATATTGGCTATATCTCCAGCCAATCAAGATATTGCTACTTCAGACGCAATTAAACTTGCTAGAGAAGTTGATCCTACAGGCGAAAGGACTTTTGGAGTGGCAACCAAGCTTGATATCATGGATAAAGGAACAGATTGTCTAGATGTAAGGATTCATCTTGCCTCCTGCACCTTGGGGTCTCAACTAATTCAGTTATTTGTTTAATTACTCTGACACCTGTTGATATTTGATGAAGGTTCTTGAGGGAAGGTCATACCGTTTGCAACATCCCTGGGTCGGAATTGTGAATCGTTCACAGGCCGATATCAATAAGAGAGTAGATATGATTGCTGCCCGTAGGAAGGAGCGTGAATATTTTGAAACAAGCCCTGAATATGGTCACTTAGCCAGCAGGATGGGATCAGAATATCTAGCAAAACTTTTGTCTCAGGTACCTTTGGGATTTACTTGCACAGATCTGGTTTAAATCAAAGCGTTAATGGTCTTCCATCTCATTTTTCCTCTCTACCAGCACTTAGAGACTGTTATCAGGCAGAAAATTCCCAGTATTGTTGCTTTGATCAACAAAAGCATCGATGAGATAAATGCAGAGCTGGATAGGATTGGGAGACCGATTGCAGTCGATTCAGGGGTAAGATTTTTAACACCATTACACAACTGGTATTCAGAGTTGCATCAGAAATGGACACATTGTTACTCACTAAATATATAATTCCAGGCCCGACTTTACACAATTTTGGAACTCTGCCGGGCCTTTGATCGTGTATTTAAGGAGCACTTGGATGGAGGGTAAGTGATTTAGTTATCCGGCTTATTAGTCATATAGCTCATAATTTGTTGTCTGTGTGCTATGAAATTGATATTGCGGCAATCAGTTTGGAGCCTAAAAATGATCAATCTTTACTTTGCTTACCTTCTGGTCAGTTTGTAGACTAAGGTTATATAATTTTAGTAAAGTTTTTCCTACGTGACCTTTTCGTAGATGTCTGCCAGAAAATGCTTCACATAATTTCACAATGCAAGTCTGGTATAGTCGATTTTCTTAGATTTATCATTTTGTTTGTATCAGACGACCTGGTGGAGACCGAATTTATGGAGTTTTCGACCATCAATTACCAGCAGCCTTGAAGAAACTTCCCTTTGATCGACATCTCTCTACCAAAAATGTTCAGAAAGTTGTTTCAGAAGCAGATGGTTATCAGCCACATCTTATTGCTCCTGAACAAGGATACAGAAGGCTCATTGATGGATCCATAAGCTATTTCAAAGGACCAGCTGAAGCCACTGTCGATGCAGTATGCTTCCGAATTTTATTAGATTCCATTACTTTTGAGACTTTAACTAACAATAATTTGACTATATTCTTGATTAATGTTTGGTATTTCCTAGGTGCATTTCGTATTGAAGGAGCTTGTCAGAAAGTCTATTTCAGAAACAGAGGTGAGTAATGAGAAGAGGCTTTGTTTTGTGAGATCTCCTTTGTTCATTACGTTCTGTTTCAATCCTAAAATGCCATTGTTATTTTTTATCAGGAGCTGAAGCGATTCCCAACTCTAGCAAGCGATATAGCAGCTGCTGCAAATGAAGCTCTTGAAAGATTTAGAGACGAAAGCAGGAAGACAGTTCTGCGCCTGGTGGATATGGAATCTAGCTACCTCACAGTTGAGTTCTTCAGGAAACTACACATGGAACCCGAAAAAGAGAAACCAAACGCGAGGAATGCCCCAGCACCAAATGCAGACCCCTACTCGGATAATCACTTCAGAAAGATCGGTATGTGTCTCTCTAGCTTCCCTCAGTATGAATGAGGCATATCAAAATTTTGTTTGTTGACACTTGAATAACTCAGGATCCAACGTGAGTGCATACATAAACATGGTCTGCGACACATTGAGAAACTCTCTTCCCAAAGCTGTTGTTTACTGCCAAGTTAGAGAAGCTAAGAGATCGCTCCTCAACTATTTCTACGCTCAAGTCGGAAGGAAAGAGGTAAACTATATATAGTCTATATTATTACTGTCTTTGTTGTGATTGCTGGAGAGGTAAATACCCACACTGATAACAATTTTATTCAAAAATGGTGCAGAAGGAGAAGCTGGGTGGGATGTTGGACGAAGACCCACAGCTGATGGAACGAAGAGGAACCTTAGCCAAACGGCTGGAGCTTTACAAACAAGCTAGAGACGACATAGACGCCGTGGCTTGGAAGTAAGGGGTTTGCCAAGAAATATTCTTCATATTGTTAATTTCTTTATTCGTGTGGGCACTGCAGTATAATAGATATGTTGGGAGCTTCAACTTCCAATTCACACACACACACGATAACGAATGTTTTCTTCTGTCGGTAATTGCTATCACAACTCTCCCACTTTTTGGTTTGTATATCAGTATATCTTCGATTCTTGAATACTGTTCTAGAACAGTTGAGACATGTTTTGAAGTCACATTCTTTCACAGTAAGACAAGTAAAAAAACCTTGAAGACCTGTTCTATTCGTCGCCACTAGAGCCATACTACTATGATCCAGTTCAAATTGTAGGAAATATGATAAGACTAAGAAAGCCATTTTCTTTTGTCACGAACAATAAAACGTAAGAATTAAATTTCTAGTTCTTCATTGATGGGTTTGTTTAGTGGCATAGTAGACTCAATAAGTAGAGCATCTAGAAGAGGCTTAGCAAAAGCTAGATGGGATGAGTCATTCGACCGGAGGAGAGATCTGTACGGTGGCTGAAGGCGGAAGCGAGTAGATCCGGCTGTAAACGAGTGCAGAGGAGAAATAGAGCTTGGTCCAGGTCCTTCCATGGAAAGCCTGAGCGACCTCAAGTCAAGTGGGCTTCAGATATGTGCCGGAAAGGTGGGGAAGTATTTGTCTCTAAACGTAGTTAGTTCAATTCGGTGGGATTATTTGTTTTATTTACTATCTAACTTGAATTTAAATAGGGCATTATCCTCTTGTCCGAAATAAATAAATAAGGACCAAACTTGAATGGGTATAGAAATAAATAAGAGTCTAGAGCTAAGTAAAAGCCGTTTGACTTTATCGAAGTAAGAAGGAAAACCGCGTCTAGT
>KE157894.1:278350-295843 GCA_000411055.1 Leavenworthia alabamica
CTTGAACAGTTGAACTCACTGAATACACTAATGACAAAACTACCCTCAATATATTTATGTTACTTAAGTTTTGCCATTGGGACGACCAAACTTTTCCCACCGTTTTACCATTATCTCTCCGAATCGTAAAATCCACTCGTCGTCTCTGACTCTCTCTCTCTTTATTTTCTCTGTCTTCAAAGAACGCTATGATTGGAGAGATAGATCTAGCCGGAGATGGAGAGTGCTCTCGAACCAAAACATCAAAGCCTCGATTCTCTCAGCTAAACCCCGACAATTATCAACACGGTGATTATCGTCAGAAAGACGTCGATTTTCTCGAAGTTCAGCCCAATAAATTCGATGGGTGTTCTTCAAAATCATCACCCAAAGGTGGAAACGAGCTTACTCTCAGCTATCTCTGTGAAAACCGTGAACTTCCCGGTAAAATCTCTGAAAGTCTTGGCCAAAAGGGGAAAGAGGTAGTAACGTTGCCGGAGGGTTCAAGCGACGATGAGAAATGGATCGAAAGAGATTTCTTCAATTTGAGAGAAATCAATCCTAATTCTTCAAAGCGAAAGGCTCACGAAGAAGAAGATGAAGAAGATGAGAAGAAAAGCAACAAAATCGAAACCCTAAATCTCTCTTTAGCTCTACCTGACGTTTCTCTGTCTTTAACGGCGTCAAACGCCGTCAAAAGACCGAAAGTGACGATGAACAACAGCGAACAACGAACGACGTCGTTCTCTAATGATTTCACGGCTACGGCGCCGTCAATGTCTTACTCATATTCTCATCCTTTCTCTCACAACATCAGCTGCTCCATGACTCGAAACTCCTCAGATTTCGATTGCTCCGTAGGTAAAGATGACCATATCTGGTACGCCGGCGAAGGAACCAACGGATCTGTTCACAGTCGATTCAGACCAATCGGCGACGGCGGCGTGCTAGCTAACAATCCAATCTCCGCCAAACCTTCATGCTCCTCCGATTACTCTTTCTTCCCTTCCGAGTTACCAGCTCGACCGGTCACCATTTCCGGCGATTCGAGGAAGAAATTACCCAATTCGGAAGATAACGATGCTCACAGATCGGAGAGGGTTCTATACCACATCGTTTCAGAATCAATTTCTTCAGTAGCTTTGATTATTCAAGGTATGGCTGATGAAACTCTAGAATCTGCTAAAGAATACTTAAGGAACTTGATTGATTCACCTGAGAAGAAGGAGAAGCTAACGCATCTTCAGAACCAGATTGATAAAAGATCTGATCTTAGCAAAGAGACGTTATCAAAATGCGTCAAAGATCAGCTTGACATCTTAGTAACTGTAAGAACAGGACTTAAGTATTTCCTCTCTGGTAAAATCCGAATCCCTATGAATGAATTGGTAGAGATCTTTCTCTTCTTGAGATGTAGAAATGTAAACTGTAAGAGTCTATTACCTGTTGATGACTGTGAATGCAATATCTGTTCAAAGAACAAAGGCTTTTGTAGCTCTTGTATGTGTCCGGTTTGTTTACGATTCGATTCAGCTAGTAATACATGTAGTTGGGTTGGTTGTGATGTTTGTTCACATTGGTGTCATGCTGCTTGTGGAATTCAGAAGAATCTGATCAAACCAGGACATAGTTTGAAAGGCCCTCGAGGTACGACTGAGATGTTGTTCCATTGTAGTGGATGCACTCACAAATCAGAGATGTTTGGATTCGTTAAGGATGTTTTTGTGTGTTGTGCTAAGAATTGGGGACTTGAGACTCTAATCAAAGAGCTTGATTGCGTTAGAAAAGTTTTCCGAGGAAGCAATGATGTTAAAGGCAAAGCATTGCATCTTAAAGCTAATGAAATGGTTAAGAAGTTAGAGAGTAAACAGATCTCCCCGCTCGATGCATCTAACTTTATCATTCAGTTCTTCAACTGTAAGTTCCCAGTATCTAACTATGGTTGTGAACTTATGGATTTTGAAGGTTAAAGTTTGATTATTCTTATCACAATTTCTTGCAGATGCAGAGTCTATATCAGAAATGCCAGAATCAATAGAGCTAACAGGTACACCAGAAACAAGCTACAGAAAAGATGAAGCATCTGTGACACCTTCAACATCAAAGGATCAAAATAAGAAGAGTTTTGCGTCAACGAATGCAATGATGAACAGCTTTGATAGTTTAGAGAGCATGGTGAGAATCAAGGAGGCTGAAACAAGAATGTTCCAGAAGAAAGCAGACGAAGCGAGAATAGAGGCAGAGAGTTTCAAGAGAATGATAGAGATGAAGACGGAGAAGATGGAAGAAGAGTATACAGAGAAGCTATCGCGTCTGTGTTTAAAGGAGACGGAGGAGAGGAGGTGGAATAAGCTGGAAGAGGTGAAGAAGCTTGAGAACTCACACAAGGAGTACAGGAACATGAAGATAAGAATGGAGACTGAGATTGCAGGATTGTTGAAGAGGATGGAAGTTACAAGACAACAATTGGTATCAAAGAATTTGTAAAACAGAGCTCTTTCAGTTATCCATTTTCATGCTTCTTGTTGTTTTTGCTGGGACAAAATAGTGACAAGTGTATTTGTTTTTTCTGGGTATTATCCTCTAGATTTTCAGTATTTTATCATAATGTAATAATATGGTGGCACTATATATTAATATCTTTTATTTTATCTTTTACATAAATATGCACATATATAATTATTAATTTATAATACTAAAAAAATCATATGTTTACATACGGATTTCAGAAAAATTATTAATTATCAAATTTTGTTAAATTTTATACTGATTTGACTCAGAATGAACAAACTTTAGTTTGTTAATTTATTCTAGTATTAATTAATGTTGTCTAAATTGCATCATATGTATTATCATATATTTTGGTTCTCTATAAATGTTTATTATATATTTCTCATTGTGTGTATTTATTCACCCTAAATCTAAAAGTTTCAGATAACTAGTAACATATGAAAATAAAATTATTAAATATCACTACAGACATCTTTTTGTTGATTAATAGTTTATTACCAAAAGACATTGAAAATATTATATTGAAAAGAGTATAAAACTATAAATAAATGGTAAGTGGCCTAAACTTTTCTAGACCATTGGAATTGCTTTCTTACGTGGAAATTAACCACTCTACTAGAGCATCACATATTCTCAGATCTAAGACCAACGAAGGAAACAAAAATCCAAGAGTATCATTGTTAATCAAACAAATAATAATCACTCTTAGGACCAATTAGACATTAATACAATTAAAGAAAAAGATTTAGCAGTGGAGTAATTAATATATTACTCCGTCAGTTATAACGGCCAAGAGCGACAGAGAAGTTGACGGAGAAACCGAAGAGTAGAATGGCTAAGCCGGTAAAGTTAATTAAACGTGACTCAGCGTTTGTGCTTTGACCAAGCATCGTGGCTCTCCCCATGAGTCCGGTAAGTGCTGCGACAATACCCATATAAAGTAGAGCCCGACCACCTAAGATGTGCCACGTCATCATCCTCGTTATCATATTTAAGAGACATTAACTAATAACTTATATTTACTTGTATAAGTTTTTCAACTGAATAAATACATCTGAAAATGTAAAAAACATTCAATTAAAAAAATATCTGTTACAAGTCAATAAAATGATTATAAAAGGAAGAAAAAAAGGTACACAAAAATAAAACTTCCCTGCAGATTTTTCACCTTGTTCCTCAGATACAAAGACAAACAAAAGATAAAAACAGAACCGAACTCATAATGCTGACAGAAACTTTAAAAAGGTTACAGGTTTCAGATTTGTTGTATATATACACCATCACTGACAGATCAAACCGTGGGAAAATACTCTTCTTTTACTAATCCAGAAACTAATCATCTGATTGTAACAAACTTATTAGTTCCATGTCTAGCCCAATGACTCTTAAGATCAATAGGATTCCCAAAGTTAAACCCATCAGAAGCAAGTTTCTCAAGAACCTTTTTAAACGCTCCTTGACTCATCTTCCTTCCTGAGATCCTTGCTCCACGACGTTTAGTACTCATCGGCAAAGGATGCATCGATATGTTTGTAGTACAACAAGCTGATTGCCAACCACCACATCCCCAACGGTAACATTGTTGAGGAGCTCCAGTGCAAGTACATATCGGAACAGGAAGACCAGAAATGTCCATACTTACTCCATTAATAACCAAATCTACACTTTTCTTAGCAGGTTTCACTCGTGAGACATTAGTGTTGTTGTTCTTTTCATCCTTTGGTTTTCGTGGCTTCTTAGCCTTTGTTGTAGAACCAGCTTTTGAATTCGGTTTTCTCTTCTTACTCTGAACAATCTCATCTTCCAATTTAACCGGTGTTTCCTCGGTTTGATGATGATGAAAAGGATGGTGAAGATTCATCTGAATTGATGAAGTTTCGGGAAGGACATTAACGTAATTAGGATTGGTTGTTACAGGCAACATATTGAAGAACTTATCTTTGTGTTGGTTAATCCAATTGTAGCTCATGTGGATAGGAGTTTCAGGGTGATGATATGACCCGTTTGGTCCAATCATTAGATTCGGGTCTCGACCGGGTAAAAACGGTTTAGTGTCAATGGTTGACATTAGCTGTAAACCGAGATTACCTTTAAATGTAGCAGCCGCTGGTTCATAGTAACCCCAATTGCGAAACCCATCGTCATCCATTTCAAAGATCTACAAAAAAAATTAACCACAGATTTTTAATAAAAAACAATCAGATATTTAGATCCAAATTCAGACAGAACAAAACAAATCAAACCTAAAAAGTTTCTCAAATCTCTGTCCGAAATACCTAAAAAATCTCTTGAATTCAGCAAAAATATGAACATATCTTATTATATAATCCAACAACAATAAAAACTCTGTAGGTAAATAGATCAGATCTTGGAAATACCCAGAAACAAAATTAAGGTCTTCATAGAAAACTCCGACATGTTTTAACATTTCTTCTTCAGACCCACATGCAGATTCATTAGATCTGGGGAAGCCAGAGCTAGATCTATGTAAACGTGACATGAATTAAAGCAGAACTCTTAACAGATTTGGAAAATAGAAAGCAGGGAACAGTACACACAAAGACCTATTATAAAATTTCGAAATGGGAGAGAGAGACATGGTTGGTGATGTTAGATTTTAAGATAGAAATGGATTAGGAGAGAGAAAACTTACATGATATAGGTTAAGTTAAACAACGACTCTTTAAAGGAATTTTTTGGCCTTTCTGGAGAGAGAAACCTGAGAGAGATTGGGGAAAGAGAAGCGATGATGAGAGAGGAGAGAGAATTTTTTATGAAGATAAAGAAAAGAAGAGATCTGACTAAAAGAAAGGGAATGATTTTATTTTAGTGGCAATAGAATAGAGAAGAAAACCCTAAAACTGTAACATTTCTATTATTAATTTTATTATCTTAACGCCTTTTTCTTTTTTCCGCTTACTTATGTTTGGTTCGTCTTGGAACACAACACAAATTGATGTAATAAGAAAATCCATATCAGAAAAAGACAAAACCTAAAAAACTCTCGTGTCTTTTAGACATCTTTTCAAAACCAGACGAGATAAATCTACTATAATATTAAAATTAAAATACAAATTTTCTATATATTACTATAGCCAGATACTATAAATTTTAAATTTGTATCTAAACAGAAAATTATATTTAATTAATTTTTATTTTTTGTTATTTATATTTCTAATTATAAAATAACCAAATAATATATATGAATTTTTATCGTATTTTTATCTACATATATTTTTTCTAAATATAAAATTATAATTAATATTTATATAAGTTTTTTTAAAATTTAAATATTCTGTAGAACTATTTTTAAAAATTTAAATTAACATATTTATTGCATATACTATCTTATTAAAATTGAAATACATTTTTTTGTGCATTTTCACATATCCAAACACATCAAATTTTATTTTTATATCCAAACAAATTTTTTTAATTTATACAATTATTTATTTTTATTTTAGCTCAACTAATAATCAAGATATTTCTAATGTCTAAGAAAATAAATATACAAAAAACTATATACCTATTTCTATTAAATATATAGATTATTAAGTATTATTAATAATATTAGTAATATTATTTTATATTTAATTATTGTTTTAATAAACATATAAGGAATTTTGAATATTAATTAATTAAATTGGATATTTAGTGTTTGAATTTCGTATTTATTGTTTACGATTTAAAATTTTAGTTTAGGGATTAAGATTTACGGTTGAGTATTTAGTGTTTGAGTTTATTATTTACTGTTTACGATTTATGCAATTTTTCAAAAATAGAATTTAAATTTTAGTTTAATTAAATTGTTATATGGTTATTTTATTTATCTAATATCAATTATATCATATTTATCTAATATTTTATATAATTAATATTTAATATAGTAAAAGTCTAAGTATATGTCATATAATTTGGTTTAAATTAAAATATTATACATATATTGAAATAATTAAATTTTATACATAAATAAATATTTAAATTATCAAAAATTCATACATAGAAAAATGTATTAAATTAGCTTTTTTATATATTTCACTCTATTTTTATTTTAATAATATAAAAGATACAAATAGTTATAAAATGAAAAATAATAACAACACATATATAAATAATTAATTAATATTAAATAATTGATCTGCTACTCTAATTATTGTTAGAAGTTAAATAAAAACAAACGAGGAAGACATCTTTTCCTGTAATTAAACCAAGTATTAAATCCTATTAAAAACTTTAAGAGAGATTTTATATTTTTTTAGATACAAAAGAAATCGAATAAAACAGATCAAAGGTGTTGCAGTCTATTACAATAAGTAAAATATATAGAAAAAAGGATACAATTAATTTTTAATTTCTGTAAACCCAAAATAAAGAGAGAAGAAGAGAGACAACTCCCCTAAAAACCTCTATTGAGAAGAGATGTTTTTTTCTATAAAGCAAATAATGTTAGACATTGTCTTCGTGTCTCTCTTCTTTCTAACAACCTATCTCTTTATCTTCTTTGTTCTATCAAAATTCGTAAGAAGGCAGGAGAAGAAAGAAACCAACGCAACTTAACAAGATTGGTGTAAAGACTTGTTACTCGCATTTGATCGACCGGTAAATGTGACGAACAAACAAGAGTGCTGCTCGGAAGCCAACTGTTCCAAGCATTAAGAAGAATCCATAGCAAATACAAGCCATGTATCCGAAGAAAAACGAGGTTTGCATAAAGCCAGACATGTCTGATCGGGCGTAGTAATAGTATAAGCAGTACGCGTAGATAAACAAACCGGTCGATCCACCGCATAAGAACGATCTGCAAATAGAAATTTACTAGAATCAGGCACCAGTTCCTTTTAAGATCAGAGAGTAATAACATATACTATGAATTTAACTAACCTCCACCACCATTGGTGATCTTCAGCAGCGAGTTGGAAGTAGGTCAAAGCAACGGTTATAAAGGCCGTGACGATTATGAGAATGATGAAGACAATGAAAAGAATGCTGTAGATAGTGTAGATCCGGTGACCCCATACACTAGCGAAAATGTAGTAAAGCTCGATGTAGATGGCACTAAAAGGAAGAAACCCAGCCATAGCCATCTGAGGAAGAGCACTTCTGTACCAAGGGAGTGGAGGAATCTCACGTGGATATTTAGTTGTACGGCATGGTGCTTGGAAATCAGCTTTGCTGTTTTTACCAGCGATGCCACCTAAGACGAGTAAAGGTGATGTGACTAGAGTCCATATAAGGACGATAACAACAATGGTTCCAAAGGGTAATGCGGCAGTTGCAGTGTAGGTGATGGCTACGGTGTTAAGGAAGCAAAAGGTTAGGAATAAAGGGCCACAGAAGAGACATCCTGTTAGTAACAAGTTTCTCACCTGTAATAAGGTGAAATAAAAATGACAAGTTGTTTAGTTCATGTGTAAGAATGATTTGACAAGTTTGATGTGTAAATATTTACCCAGCTTTTTCCTTCAAGTTGGTAGTAGAAAGAGGCAGATGTGTATCCGGCGATACCAGAAGTTAGAGCGTAAATGACAACTAAAGCGGTAAAGAGTGCTCCTCGGTTGTATGGATAGAACACTCCAACAAGTGCAAGCATAAAAATGAATATGGTGCTGATTGGAGTGGACAAAAGGAAAATGCTATGTTAGTTATAGTAAGAAGAAATGCAGATATGCACAGAAGTGTAAAATAGTCTTGATTTATGAGACTTACAGTGTGAATAACTGTGTACCACTACCAAGAGATGCAGCAAATAAAGAATTGTGTTTAGGGAACCGAAACACATCACCATTGATGTACTTCCATCCAGTTTCCTCTTGATCATCAGCAGCTTCCTCATCTTGAGCATACCTTTCAAGTGTAGGAAAAAAGTTCAGATGAGACAAGTGAGTGTAAATAGTCGCGAGTGAATGGAAACTTACTTCATGAAATCATTCTTGAGGACACGCATCAAGATAGTTGCAAGGAATCCAGTCAAAAGAAGGACAGTGACACAGGAGTTAATAATGGAGAACCAGTGGATTTCCAAGTGATGTGGAAGAGAAGATGACATAGAGTATTTCTCCATTCTTTTATCAAACGACGTCTCAGTTTCCTTCCACTTAACAGTGTACATAAACTCTGCATCAGCTTCCTTGTCCTCAGTGAGATCTACAAGTGAATGAGGATCCATCATGGAACTGATTTCGATCACACGGTCCTTGTTGTATAGAATCTCAAAATGGATATGCTTGTAGAGGAAATATTTGTATTCACTAGGATCAGATTTGAAATCCTTGTCAACCTTTCCTATGAATCCCCAGACAGGTAGATCATCATAGTACATCTGGAAGTAATAGTCCTTCTCAACAGCTTTTCGAAACTGTTTGACATCTTCTTTACTTAGCTTCTTCTTGCAGTATACCTCAGAATCTTTTTCATCTCTGAAGTTTAGCTTGTATGGAGCGCTAACAAGACGATCCCCATTCAAAACCTCACCAAGAGCTTCCTTCTTCTCTTTCACACCCTCTATAAACAAAAAAAACAATGGATCAGATCAAACATAATATCAAAACATACAAACATTATACCATGTTAGATAAACACCAAATCGAGAGACAATTTTAAATGTAAAAGGAAAAAAAAGCTTTGAGCTATTTCAGTTGCAGCCAAGTCCAATTTTATCAGTAAGCAAATGAAATGTTGAGTTAACACGAATCGTGTGATCAATATAATGCATATACCTGGGACACAGAAGGGAAGATCAAAATAACGATACGTCTCACTGTAATCACCATTGAACAACACCAAAGTCAGTATATAGTACCCAAATCTAAAACACATGAAAAATTCTAAAATGTTGTTAGTTCCTTCTTTCACTCTCTGGATTTTACATTACGTATTTTGTAGTGTACTCAAATATTCAATGTCTCGATTCAGGATTCATTATTAATGTGTACGATCAGTTTAGAATCAGATCTAGAAAACGAGTTGCAGAATCTGACGCAAGTAGAATAAGATATTGTGTTTACCTTGGATTGTGAAATGGACCGACCTTGTTGGCGTAGAGAGGAACGGTCTCTCCTTCTTTGTAACGGTGGTTAGAGGCGTCGGATCTTACATGACTGGCGCCGGTGAAGAGGATAGCTCCAACAAAAAGTAGCAGCGTCGTCGGTGTCATCATTTGTGTCAGATCTGACGATCTTAGTTTGTTTGTTTTTTTTTAAAATTTGAGAGAAGACAAAAATGGAGCTATTAACGAGATTATTTATATAACGGAGGACTTCAATCAAATTTAATCATTTTTTTCTGTTTTACTTTCCGGCGAATTTATTATTCTGCCAAACCTATTAAACTATATAAACGATATTACATGATTGGAGTATTATTTTTTTTGTTATTATATACAATGAGAATCTAATAATCAAGTTCCTTTGATTCTTTATGGTACGTGTGTTATAGTAATGCGTTTCCATGATCCCACGTTATGATGTAATCATAGAATCTGTAAACAATTTAAACTAAAACATTCAGTAATCAAACTAAACCATATACAACGTGCACCGTATTTGGATTCAAAAAAATAGGAACTAGGACGAGTTAAACTGAGCCCTAGGATTTATGAACGAAACTCGTATTGGGTTTTAATGGGCCTTTACTAACGGGCTTGTGATGTCGGTCGATAGTAATTATTAGACCGGCTTAATTTTGAAACGATTTGGGTCCATTATATCTCAGTTTATAATCCTTTATTGTTTATTCCTTATCATAACATAAACTTATTTTCTCGAGAAGACTCGGTCTTACTTATAAGATGACGTGGACAACGACTGACACAACAAAATAAAATGAAATAATAATTAAAAAAAAAACTCGATATTGTGGCATTTAATTAACTGTGTCTGTGCTTATATTTGATTCCAAGCCTCCAAATTGAAATTGTTTTTTGTCTCCTTTTCCTTTTTTGTTTTTAGGGTTTTGTTTTTAATAACCTCTTCCTCTGTTTCTCTCTGCTCTTCTTCTCAATTTCTCTCAAATAACTTCATTCATCAGGAAGATTATAGATTTCTTCTTCTCTCTGGATTACGAATTCCAAGTATATCAAACAAACGCATATCACTTGGGAATAAGTAGTAGCTGTGAGAGGCTGATTCATTCTCAATCTGGCTAGTGTTGAGTTAAAGCAATATGGAGGGAATTCAACATCCTATACCTCGCACTGTTGAAGAGGTCTTTAGTGACTTTCGTGGTCGTAGAACTGCTCTAATCAAAGCTCTCTCTACTGGTCAGCTACATATCTCTCTCTCTAAATCGAATCTAAGCTATTGTGTATGTAGAAATTTGATAGTTGTTTATTTATTGTTTTGTAGATGTTCAGAAGTTTTACAATCAGTGTGATCCTGGTGAGTTATTCATCAGCCTTTTGTGTTATGTACCTTTGTTTTGTATTTGCAACCTTTGTGATTCTTCTCTTCTTATATTTGCTTATGTAGAGAAAGACAATTTGTGTCTTTATGGACTTCCGAATGAGACATGGGAAGTTAATCTTCCTGTCGAAGAGGTTCCTCCTGAGCTTCCTGAACCTGCTTTAGGTATCAATTTTGCAAGAGATGGTATGCTTGAAAAAGACTGGATATCTTTGGTTGCTGTTCATAGTGATTCCTGGCTTATCTCTGTTGCTTTTTACTTTGGTGCTCGTTTTGGATTTGGTAAGAATGAAAGGTAAGATTTCTTCTCTGCTTCTGTGTTCTTTGTTCATTTGGCTTTTTATCACATAGTTTGGTAATGTTGCAATGATCATTATGGTGGTAGCTGCAATGTTCTAGCATTGTTTGTTGTTTGTTAGTGTTAATAGAACTCAATTGAATCTTGTTTCTGTGAAATAGAGAGAAGTGAACTCACAAGTGTTTTGAATCAGACCAAGTAGAATCAATTTTGTTTGAGCTATATAAAATTTGAGTTTTCATGTGAGCCTCTACTTCTTTTCTTGAATTCAATTTTGTTGAACAGTTACAGAACAGTGTTTGTTTTCTGATAATGTACAGTTTCACAGTTTTGTTGTTTTGTCTCTGAACTTATTGATTCTTTTTCAGGAAGAGGCTATTCCAGATGATAAATGATCTCCCAACCATTTTCGAGGTTGTAACTGGCAATACAAAGCAATCCAAGGATCTATCTGCTAACCACAACAGTAGCAAAAGCAAATCTAGCGGTGGCAAGGTAGAAGCTTCTCTTTTTCCCCTCAGTCTATTTATCTTTGTTGGGTTCTTATTTGTATTTACTCTTTTGTTTTCTCATGCAGCCTCGTCATTCAGAATCTCACACTAAGGCTTCAAAGATGTCCCCACCACCAAGAGAAGAAGAAGAAAGTGGAGATGAGGAGGAGGAGGATGATGATGATGATGAACAAGGTGCAGTTTGTGGTGCGTGTGGAGACAACCATGGAGGAGATGAGTTCTGGATATGTTGTGATGCTTGTGAGAAATGGTTCCATGGAAAATGCGTGAAGATCACACCTGCAAAAGCTGAACACATCAAACATTACAAATGCCCAAGTTGCACTACCAACAAGAAAATCAAAGCTTGAAGGTGAGATAATAACATTAGAAACTGTGAAAGAGAAGAAAGTTTTCATTGGTGAACAAAAAGACAGAACAAGTGTTTAGTTGTAAGAAGAAGAAGAAGAAGAAGCAAAAGGCTTTTGATTGCGTAGTTTTAATGGGATTGAAGCATCTTACAGTTAGTAGTAATCTCTCTCTCTCTCTCTCTCTCTCGTCTATTTTTGTTTTATTTTGCTGTTAATGTTAAAATGGTATGACTAATTTGTCTTATGTTTATGTGAAAATTCTGTCTTTAAGCACATTTTAAGTCTTAAAATTACCTGATGGTTCCATGCATTGCCTGATAAAAACTTTCATCAAGACATAAAGAGGAAAACGCAGGTACAAGTCAAAGCACGCCAAGAAAAACAGTAAAGCATACTCGGTTTTTGCAGAAACGTAATGAAGGAAAAGGTGTTGTTTCTCATAGCAGTGAGTAAAAAAAATAAAACTGAAGTAGGGAAGAACACTTTACTAATTCTCAAGTAATAAATGTGTTGATTCCAGATATAGAAGAGTTGGGTCCTAAAGTGTTTTGTTGCTTTCAAAGCTCATCTTCCTTCTGATAACTACAGCATAGCAGAAGCTTATAGGATACTGTTTGAAACCCATAGGACAATGAAGAATGTCTGTTCATCATTGCATGACCGTTGGATTTGTCTACAATAGACAACTATTTAAATATATCAAGATTATATATATATGCCATTACTGCTTGGACCATTACAAATCAAGTCACAACTCATAAGAGAGATGTGTCATATGTTGAAGAACAACAATCATTTGGATTCTCAAAGCCTCTCTTCTGCTACAGTAGTGTTGTATCAAACGTTCCAAAACCAACTAAGTCGGGGCTCAGGTGTCACCTTCTCATGTTTTCTCCAACTACTTACGAAAATATCCAACAAGAGATAGATAACAAAAATCATGAAGAAGGCAAAGGTAGCTGAGAGAAACACAATAACATTTGGTGAGATTACTGCCATTGCTAGTGCGTAAGAAATGCACAGAGATGCCCCAATCCAAAAGAACCATATTGCAAACAGACTACCTAATGGTATGAGACAAAACGTGTAGAATACAGCACAGCAGAAACCAACTGTGTTGGAAACCCAAAGAAGGATAAAGAACATATGTTTCATTACCACAGAGCCTGCATTTGCATCACCAGATTGGTGTATACCTCCAGGAGGCTGGAGAGCTGTCTGATAAGTTGCTGTTATAATTAATGCACATACAATCAAGAACACTCCACGAGCTTCATCTGAAGTCTTAGACCTTAGACGTCTCATGCCTATGGAGCAATATGTCATGAAAGTAATTGGTGATTTCAAAAACTCAGACCTTGCCTTTGATTTTGGCACTGAAGCTGCCTCTTTACACCCAGTTTTTAGAACAACTTGTTCCAAATCACTTGTGTTTTGCACTTGGCTTCTTAACTCTCCACTTGAAGCTCTCTGTCCCTGGCTTCTTAACTCTCCATTTGCAGCTCTCTGTCCCTGGCTTCTTAACTCTCCACCTACGGTTCTCTGTCCTTGGTTTCTTAAGATATCAAGGAAAGTTAAACCAGTACGGTTGACTTTGTTCCGCTGCACCAATCGACATTCTAGTAATAGTTTTACCACCTGATGATCATTCTTATATGCTGCAAGGTGCAAGGCCGTGTTATAGTCAAAATCTCTTTTATTAAGAACAGTGATCTCAATAGAGCTAGCATTTCTTTGACTCATTCTCTGGATCCATCCCGTAAGCACTTGAAGAACATCAAATCTATCATTCATCACAGCTAGATGCAGAGCATTTTGGCCATTCACGTTCACATCTTCAATACATTCAGGGGAAGTTAGAAGACACTCTGTTACAAGATCTGCGTTACCTCTTAACACTAGTGACAGGAACGGAGTGATACCATTTCTTCCTTTAACACGGGCAAGGCCATGATCAAGCCAAAGCATCCTGGAGACAAAGCCTATTTGATCATTTTCCACAGCTAGATGTAATGGACTGTACCCACTTGTGTTAAGCTTTCTTGCAAAAGAGGGCTTAAGATTGAGAATCTCAATAGCAAATTGTTTCTTCCCAAACACTGCAGCTATGTGTAGGGGAGTGTTCACAAATGGCACAGCATCAATGTTGTCAAGTATGTATGGATTCTCATTAATAAGAACATACAAGTCATCAGTGTTTCCAGTTTGAGCAGCTTGGTGAAGTCTCTGATCCATAGATAGAAAGTTTTAAGCAGAAACTCAATAATTAAGACAAGAGTTTATAGAATATTCTGAAACTATTTTTTCTGAGATATTTTTTTCTTTTTTTAGTGTGGCTTCGTAACACACATTATATATAATACATTCTTAAAACAAAATAAAGTGTCCAATGAAGCTTCGAAGCAAAAATCAGTGAATAAGTGAACCCCACACGGAAAGAGTTGACAAAACATGTCATGTTTACATCTGAGAAAAGACCTCAGAAATTACATAATAACTAGTACTTCCTCTAATTTGTCGTTTTAAGATTATTTTAAATATTAAGTGTTATTATAAGTTTTCAATGTAAATATTTGGTAAAAGTTACAATTCTATTTTTAAAGTTTTAATATAAAATATATTAACAAAAAAAATTTAAAATATAGGAAAATAAAATAAGAAAGAGTATTAAAAAACAAAAGAATGCAACTAACTTGAGAATTTTACCAGGAAACTTCAAAGCAAATTTCCAAGGAAAGAAAAAATTGGGACCTAACATGACAAGTGACAACCATATTTTAACATTGTAAATGCGAGATTTTAGTAAGTTAATTTACTTTTGAGTTTCGGTTTCTACCATCTAATTGGGTTTAAGATTCTAGATGTTTTAAGGTAAAAGGTTTTAACTTTTATATTGAATCAGTAATAGATAAAACTCACCGGGTTAAGGCTGACATCGGAGAGCGTACATACAATGACATTATCTCCCTTTGATTACCAAATCAACACAACAAATCATCCTTAGAAGCTTAGTGATCCACTGATAGGTCTTAGAGAACAAATTCACTGTGTGAATCCCTTCTCCGTTAGCTGCAAAAGCTGAGAACAAGGTGTTGTAAGAGACATAATCTCTTTCCTTCATTTCTTCAAACACACGTTTTGCTTCCCTAAGGTTTTTAACACCTTGCATACATGAAGATCAAAGACCTGTATCCTGGAACCTTAAGGTTGATTTGGTTCTTAAACATGTAATCTACAATCCAATCACCCAATATATATCACACATGTGTCCAATCAAAATACCTCCTTCCTCGGATTTTCCAAGTCCTTAAGCTTTGCAAAACCAGTAATCATCACTGTCCAAGAAACCACATCAATTTTATACTTGGTCATCATATTAGTATTTTCCTATTGCAAATACCTAGACATCATCACATTCCAATCAGTACACATCATCTGAGTAATTTGATCAAACACTTTGCGTGCACTCTACACTGATTCATGCTTCGCACAAACATATCAATTATTACATTCCATACATACAGGTCTTTAAAAATCCCAATTTCTCTACAATAGCTTGATACAAAACCCCGAATTTTCCAGCCGATTTGATCACATTAGGGAAAAAGAAAGCATCAGGCATAATATACCACAACGTGATCTATGTTCGTAGAGACGAAGAGCATCATTCGCCACCATATCCATCTACTAAAAGTATCTAAACATTGAATTAGCGACGAAGACATTGGAAAATGTCACCGAATTGAAAACGAGCCGTGCGTACTGCGTAGTAAGGCGACGCATGGAGGCTCGTGCAGCAACTAATTAAACGCGAAGCCCAGTAGCTTTGTCGATGTAGAGAGTTGAACACGACGAGCTAAGTATGGATTTGGTTTAACAGAGGGAATATTTGTTGTTTCATTTTTATGTGAATATATAATTGAGTTGGATCTTTGACCAACTAATTTTGAACTTGCTCATTTGGGCCCACTATATGGACATTAGGCCCATTAATATGTAATACGATTGAACTTTTCACATTAGTTGTGATTGTATATTTATTACATTCCGATTCTTCCTTATGACAAAAAAGATCATACATGATCAACCCAACCCAGATTAATCACTCGATTGTCTTGATTCCTCTTGGATATTGAATAATATTATGTACATGTTACATTATCCAATATAACAAAGACGCACGAGAACGCTTGCTAATAAATTTAGAAAACTAAATAATATGAAGGGAAACAAAAAAGCCTCGAAAACATACAAAATATTGGCATGTGCATTGTCACCATTAATTTGTTTTTGCGTATATGAATGATTATAATGCATTATTAAAAGAACACAAACTATAAGCAGCCAAAACCTTCTTCATATGCATATGTAATACATATGTGTATGTATATATATATATCAACGCTATCGTATAGAAACAAAAAAAAAGAGTGAAAAATGGATCACTACTGAATCAATTCAATGAGTATATATCATTGTTGTGGTTTGTAGGTTAGTTAAGATTAGGGGTATATATGATCATCATTTGGTATGTATGTTTTTGGCGTTTCATGGTGTCTATCTCTGATGGGGTCATGATATGACTATTTAAATATGATTAATTGACTTAGTTAACTAAAGCTACATATGTTTAGTACTTTTTCCGACAAACAAATTATTTGAAAATCCTCAAAACATGTCTAAAGACTAAGACTAATCAACAACCGATTTTATCATGAAACATTAATATGACTAATTATAGCAATATATATAATTAGCGTAAGAAAAACAAAGGTAATGAAAAGGCTTGTGATGTTTTATTCGTTTCTGGTCAACAAAGATAGAAGTACACTCTAAATGAAACCTTTTAATTCTAATGTAATTAAATGTATTATAATTTATAAAGTTTTATTTAATTAAATTAAGTTGAAACATTTAGTTGGTGTGAGGATGAGGCTCTGACAAGAGAGAAGAGAAAAGGAGAATCTCGAGCGTCACCGCTCTTTCCGACACTATTTTCACTTTTCACATTTCCTTTCGTGTCTTTTATTTATTTATTTAAATTAAATATATAAAATTAATAAAAAAAGAGGATTCAATTAACCGTGAATTTTTTGAATATCTCTCAACCATCTCTTTCTTCATATCTATCATCTCAGTCTTTGCTTTCGCTCTCTCATATCTCCTTCAGCTTCTTTAAGTGATTCATTGGTCTTCTTTCATAATCCTGATAACGCCGGTGGAAGTGAAGAAGTGGAAGAGTGATTCTTTTGTTGCCGGAGATATCCAGAATGTCGAGTATAAGAATATGGGATCCGAGTAAATTACATCTGAAGAAGGAACTAACTCAAATGAAGAAAGTTGCTAAAGGTTTACGCGATCCAGGAACCACTTCCTCTTGGAAATCTCCTCTTACTTCATCCAGATCCGTCGTTGAAACTGTGGAGCCACCGCCGCCACCGCCG
>KE157895.1:0-13242 GCA_000411055.1 Leavenworthia alabamica
CCATAAAGATTTTATGGAGACAATATTTCTAGTCTCTGCATTTTTCATAAATTGGAGCAAAAGTGCAGAAAACGAACAATTCTAAATAGGTTTATGCAAGATTTGAAAAATATCAGTTTTACAAACCACGATCAGTCTATCCCAGTAAAAAGCGATTGATCCCAACTCCATCATAAACCGATAGTGATCAATCCCATCCAAAGAGCAACCAATCTCTGCGAGTTAAGACTCAAGAGCGATCGATCTCCTACTGGAATCGACTGATTGCACTTCTGCAAATACAACAGATTTGGAAAAAATTTCAGAAAATCTTGCAGTCTGTATGTGTTAGTAGGCTCTAGATCTAAAAAAGAAAAAGGATGACAGAGGGATTTTACAGCCATTTTGAGAGCTTTGAATAGATTTTAATTTGTTATCAACTATTTTAACAAGAGAGAATATTTATCTCCCAAATTGGAGAAAATTTCTGAACCTTTTTCATCTTTAATCTATTTATTATATTTTGATTTCATCTTTTTATTTGATTCAGTTTCAATGATTCAGTAGATTCTTTGTTAAATTTTAGTGTTAATAAAGATTTCAATCAAATGATCAAACATAGACAAAATTTATGTTTAATTGACTTGTTTAATATGCTTAATTTTAATCTTTTGTCCAAAATTACAGTTGATATTGTTAATACTTGAATTAAATTGGTGACTTAGTTCATAATTTTAGTTTAATCAATGACAGAAACTTATATGTTGCTACAAAATACAATTGGTGAACAATTGAATAAATCAAAAGACAATTTGATCATTGGAGCAATGGTGAACTTATATAGATCTGTTAAATAATGCTATTTTATTTCTCTATGAGTACTTGAGAGATTATGATACATCTCAACTTTTAAGCTTAAACCATTTCTACTATTTAGTTCTAAATAATTATATGGTTCTTCAATTTGATTTTCTGAAAATTTTCTTATTTTTTATTTTTTAATTAATACTCCCTGTATTTGAATTTAATTGTAGTTTTAGTCTTTTTGGTTATTTTATATTTTCAATGTTGATGTTTCATCAAATTTCTAATTTTGTTCTCATTATTTTAATATTTTGACCAATGAAATCAACCAGAGGAATATTAATTAGAAATAAAACAAGAAAATTTAATGTTTTATTAATAAGTGTGAAAATACCTTAAACAATATATAATATTATAATATGAAACAAAGGAGAAGTTTACATAATTTTAAATTCTCGTCCAAGTTGCTGAAATATTAAATTTCAAACAGCTTAATCTTAATATTTTAGCTTAATTAGATAATTTCTGTTTTATAATGTAACCTTAAAGTACTGTGATTAACTGTTCACTTTGCAATTTATTTATTAGTTAAAATTAGAATACATCACAAATCAACACATTTTGGCCTCATGGAGCATGCAAACGAATATGCTCCATATTTTAGTGGCATAGATTGTCAAAAAGGATTTGTTTATAAAGAAAACTAGTGTATATAATGCTTGGTTAGAGTGGCAAAAACTCAAGAGCCAATGAAGATACAAAATCATATCTTCTTCTCGTTTGAAATATGACCCAAGTTGATGCATAAATGATTATGTACAAAGTACACCACCACCACATAGTTGGATACTGTGCTTACTCTTTTGGTGGATCGGAATCAGTCCCGGACCAATAAGAGTGGCAAAGGGACCTAGACCAAAAACTTTTTTGTATTTAATGTTTAAAATTTTTTTAGGGATTTAAAAATAATATGCTAAGACTAAAATTTTTTTGTTGTCCTTGGACCTTGTACAACAACGGACCGGGCCTGATCAGAATCGAGTAAGATAACCGTATTTTTAAAGAGATATGTTTTCTAAACGGCGATTCAAGCAATCTTGAGAGAAAAAAATCAGATGAAACATGGGGAACCACCATGTCATTATTCAAAGCTGTCTAAATTTGTAGATAAGCAAGTTTGCAATACACTATCAACAATTCATGTGATCTCATTTCTGGTTATCATACAATTAAATTTGGGTTTTAACTAGGGGTGGACAAAATATTCGTAAGATTCGTTTCGATTCGGTATTTTTTTTGATTTGATTCGAACAATCCGAATATTCAGATATTTACGAAGCAAATCAAATATTAAAAATTATTATTCGTTAAAAACAAAGTAAATATCAAATACTAAAGATTTAGATACAATTATTCGATTCGATATATGTATACATATATGTATATATTTATATAAATAATTAGATATATTATTTATATTAATTATATATATATGAGAATCGTACAATTTTATCCATCAAATTAATTATGTAGATAATAAAATTTAATAAAGTAAGAATAAATTACGTAATTTTTAAATAAATATAATTATTTTAGATAATTTTTATTTTTTAATTTAATTTCATAATTATTTTTAAATTGAAACGAAGCGAATCGAATATTCGCAAATAGTTCGGATTTTATAGAATATTCAATCGAATATTCATTTATTTTGAAGCAAATACGAATCGAATATTTACTGATTCGGACGAAGCGAATCAAATCACAAATACTTTCAAAAATTCTGAATATTCGATTCGTGCCCAACAATTAATATACAAAATAGAATGATGTACAATTAAGTTTAGGTTTGATTTTTCTATAATCATTTGATATTGACATAATAATACCGTTAATATATTTATTTTTAAAAGTGAAATTTAAAAAAAAAACAGTTAAGGAAGTTTTTAATTTTTTATGTTGGAAAATACCCAAAAAAATATCTTTGGATGGGAAAACTTGAATACACGATTGGAAGGACGGCGTCGTTTTGAAAAGCAACCCCAAAAAGTTTTGGTACAACCGGAAAATTCTTGAGAATCTTCTTCATTCACACTTGTGAATGCTCAAGTGAACGATAAAGGTCGACACAAAATCAAATCGGTACGATCCTTATCTCTATCACTCTGTTCTGGATTCTCTTCTTATGTAGCCATTTTCATTATCTTCTGACCTATGTTTCTTTATCTGTGGTTCGATTTCTTCGCTTCATGCTACGATCTATATAACCTGATTAATGATTTTTAATTTAGAAGATCTCTCTTATTATTGCTGAAATGGTCTAGCTTTGAGGTTAAAGATTTTAAATCCTTCAATTGATATCTTAGGATTGCTTAATCATTTGTGTTGCCATGGTTGCTCAACCTAGCACTTATGAAATGATTGAGCTTTAAAGATGACTGTTAACAATGATAAATGATTCCCATAATTAACTATTTTTTAAGATCAGATGGTCTCAAAGATTAAGGAGTTGTCTTCATTGATGAAATGATCGTGCTTTGAAGTTTAATACAAGTTTAAGAGTTTAAATCCTGTAATTGATATTGATTTTGATCATCAAAATTGAAAATTTGGTATATAAGGGTTGCTTAAGCATATGTATGGACATGGTTGCTCAATGTAGCACTAAATCTGAGTATTATTAGTTGGTAATGAATTAGAAATGCATTCATGTTTCGTTGGGATATTTAAGGAAGGATTGATATCTGTTTCCTCTTTCTTGTTCATGCACATAACCTTGAGTAGAGTTTAGCTCAAAGATAAAGGAGTAGGCTTTATTGGTGAAATGATCAAGCTTTTAGGTTTAATACAAGTTAGAGAGTTTGAATCCTTCAACTGATATCAATTCTGAGTATGAAAATCGAAACTTTGCTATATAGAGAGGTGTTCAGTAATCATTTGTGTTGCCATTTAGTTGATACTGAAATAGAGTTTTAACTATGCTTTGTTAGGATCTCCATTGATGAAGTAATATATATTTCCCTGTTTCTTGTTTTCAGTATGAATTGTTGGATTGAACATGGTCTATCTTCTTTCACCGTTGGGAGTTTCATGAGTTTTAGAGTTTGGTATTAGCAGGACTAGTGTTGACGTTTAAGAAGACATTTATGTTATCCATCCCTGATACCAGAATGTGGAATCTAGCATCGAGTTATCTTACCGGAAATGCAGGACCTAAAAACGAAACAAGAAGACCAGTTCATATTCATGGTGAATGTTCTGATGACGATGCATCATCTGTAGGTAGTAAAGATGAAGGTCTTGAATGTCCTATTTGCTGGGAATCATTCAACATAGTAGAAAACGTTCCCTACGTGTTATGGTGTGGTCATACGATGTGTAAAAACTGCATTTTAGGACTTCAATGGGCTATTGTGAAATTACCTACTCACCCGGTTCAGCTTCCTCTCTTCATTTCATGCCCATGGTGCAATTTTTTGTCTTTCCGTCTTGTCTTTAGAGGAACCTTAAGATTCCCCAACAAGAACTACTTTGTGCTGTGGATGGTCGAGCGAATGAATGGGGAGAGACACAATTCTCCAAGTAGAGTCCAAACTGAGGTAAACAATGACAACACAAGAGAAACTCCATGTCTCCACCATCGTCGTCATCATAGTCAACCCGAACCATTACGTTCTGATCATGATCATCACATTCCTAGGGACAACATACAAACTTCACTGAGGAAGTCTCTGATTTTCTTTGTTCAGTTGACAGCAAAGTTCCCATTGGTTGTCATATTTCTGCTGATCATACTCTATGCAATACCGACAAGTGCAGCCATATTAGCTATGTACATTCTAGTCACTCTCCTGCTGGCTCTACCGTCGTTTCTTATCCTCTACTTTGCATATCCATGCCTTGACTGGCTCATCAGAGAGATTCTCACTTGAACTTTCTAAGGTTGCTTTCTGAAACACACCATTTATTTGACGACTTTTCTTAAACGAATGGGTCCTTCATTCATGCAAGTATAATGATTTTGTAATTCTGTATTTCTTATCATATATATGAATGTAGTTTTGGATTGCATTGTTGCTCTATGGAAGTCAGACAAAGGTACATACATGTGCTGTAAGGGCTTCTCGTTGAAACTTACTAGTAAGTAGTAATGTTTGAAAATGTCTCTTTGATTGTTTGAGGCTTGTCTCAGTAAGACTTATGTGTATAAAGTTAATACAATGTTATTAGAATTGTTTATATATATAGTATGTAATTAAATACATTGGTTTGATTTTCCATGCATAATGATTCAGATGGTGTGCTTACATGTTTAGTGACTAGCAAGGTCTCATTTTCTACTTTATCCTCAATCTTCCTCTCCTATTACTTCATCTGGAGATCAAACAAACAAAATCTCAAAGCTTTCTTCACATAACACACCAAGAAGATAGCCTTTCTGGAAGACCCGATTCTCTTCGTGAGTCTGGTCAACGGATTGACTTCTCGTTCCCGCCAAAATCTTCTTTAAATATTAGCACACCAACTAATTGAGAGTTAATTTTTTGTAAAACAAACCTGCAAAAGAGTGAGGAATGAGCAACATGGAAGTCAGTCAGTAAGAAGTGTTATGCTAGTCACTCAGTAAGAAGTGTTATGCTAGGGATAACACGCAAGTCTGCACTCGGCATAACGTCATTACCATGAGAGTCTAGACCAAAACATGTAACAACCATGACACCTAAATCACCTAAAAAATACAAGTAATGATTCATAAACGACTTAAGTGTCCGATGTGTTTTATTTCATGACACCTATGTTTTATTTCGTAATCAAGCTAAAGTTAAAATTTAATATAACATTTTGATACTATAAACAATCGAAGTGCATAAGCAGCTTTAGTATTTAGATCTTAATAGTTTTATTTTATCTATATTTTTTTAACCTCTGTATATTAGAATAACTGAAAGCCCAAAGTTCATATGCTCAAAAACAGGGCATGTCTAACCGAGAAAACATCAAAGAATGTTCATTCACTTTAAAATTATTTACAAAAAGAGCAAACTCGTGATTTCAGCACATACACACACATGAAAGCACACAACAACACAATATATTTGAGGTGACAGAGTGCAAATTACAACAAAGAAAAAAGAGCAATCTCGAGAAGATAACTTCAAGAGTTTTGCATTATGACCATTACATAATATAAATATATATAGATGTACATACATATTAATATATAATTATACAACATTTTTGATGCATAATAGTAGAGTTGGAAAACTTTTGGTTTCTTTATCCAACTGTTGAGGATTTACCCAAGAGTTGTTTCACCATCCTCTGGGATTATAAGCATAGGGATTTCACCATGGTCAACGAAGTCAATCTTGCTCAGTCTCAGACAACACAAGACTTGTTCAGGCAACTCTTCTGGTTTTTGAGCCTGTATGAAAACAACTAAGTTTGAATCTTTTATCAATCTAAAAATGATCAATCTAGTTTTGTTTATTACTTGGATTGTTAAACCAAGATCAAGAGTTCCATTCTTCAGTCGATCTCTGAATGCTTCGAGTCCTTTTCTTGATATGTAGCTGAATCGATGAACATCCAAATCAATCTCAAAGTAGTTTGGACCCTGTAGAGAGATTAAAGCAAATCTTAATTAGGTCTGAAAGATGAATTAAGAAAGATCTGAGTGTTTTAGAACCTTAAAGAAGTTGTGTTGAGGACGAGAGAGGACAGGTTTTTCATTGTAAGCTTGTACAAGTTTCTTTTCAGTTGAGCTTAGAGTTAGATCTTCAGGGTTAACAAGTCCAGCCACAATCTTAAGCCTTTCACGGAAAGCAACATTGCTGTCCTTAGCAAACCCTTTTACCTTCTCCATTTCATCATTCACAAGTTTCTGTTTTGAAAAAAACCGACATCAAGAAGCGCTCGGTAAGCATTAAGATCAATTACATAGTCATGGGATGTGAGAAGTGTAGAGTAATGGCTTTTAAAGCTACCTTGATGCTTTCTTGATATTGCTGAGAGGTTTCTTTTTCGTAATTGTCTCGTAATTTAAAGTAAAGTACAATGCTCATACCTTCTCCATCACTGTCACCAAGGAACATTGCAGCAGGATAGGTTGGTAACTGCCAATAAGGCACAAAGGTTAAGATCATTTTTATATATCAAATACTATCTATACGCCTCTACACGAGCAAAAGTGGTGACAAAACAAAGATGAAGAAGCGACATTGATGTTGAGTAGTGGTTTACCTGAATGTTTACAACAAGAAGATCAGGGAGCTTTGCCTCGGCTTTGATGTTTGGAAGCTCGATATGTTGGGCGATATGATTAATCTTCTTCGGACAGATAAACAAGTCAACACCAATAGGAGTGTATGGACATTGATTTGGAGCTGGTGATTTCTTTTTGTCTCTGCAAACATCATTCCTCAACAATTATATACGCAGCGGTTTCTAGTAAACAATACGTAAAACAGAATGGTGAGATGTGTACTTGAAATAAGTTTCTCCGCGGAGTTTAAAAGTTGAAGGCGGTATTTCACACCAACTTCCACTGGACTGCTTCTCTCTAGTTGAGCTAGGAATGGTGAATCCGGCTTTTGGACGGTACAACAACTTGCGATGCTCAGTAACATCGTCACCATCGCACGATCTCCTCTTGAAAGAAAGCCGAAAAACTGAGGATTTTCGTTTCTGAGATGTAGGTGAGTTTAGAGTCTTGTCATTGAAACTAACAGTTGGCATCAATCGGCTCAGGCTGGTTCTCAAGGTTTTCTCGTGAGAGTTCCGTTTCTGATCTTTCAAGCCTTTAAAGCTTGAATGCTCCATTAATTTCTTCTTGTTGTTTCCACTGAGAACAGAGAGACCATTAGGATCTTTATACATCCCTTTGCTCAGAAACTTCTCGCTTTTACTTCCGTCAATCTTCAAGTAAGTCTCATGGTATTCTTCATACTTCCCTTTCCCATCCACAATGCATGAAGAAGATTCAAATTGAACTACTTGACCATTTTGATTACCCGTCCCACCACTCGCTGGTGATACATTATCCGCTGAGAAAAATTGAGTAAAACCTAAATTAGATCCATATAGACATTACAAAAACTATTCCTGTGTTTGTATTTTGATTTCATATGAGCCTTTTAAGCTCCATGAATACTAAAAAGAAAGTAACATTTACTTTCAGGTAAGCTGATGAAGTCTTCATCTTCATCCTCATCCGAATCAAGAACACTCACAGAGTCAAACCATGCATCATCTTGCGAGATAGCTGCAACCAAATGAATTATACATTGTAAAAATCTATACATTGTTTCTATTATATATAATCTAACCACTCACCAAAAGAAACTCGGTTCCCAACATCACTAGGCCTTTTAATATTAGCATGAGGAACAATATCAGATACTTTAGAGAAATGTTTGGATGATCTACGACGGCCTTTACGCCGAGATCTTATTCCTCTTGAATGAGTTGATACACATCCACCCATATTTTTGTATAAATTTTATTTAGATCCTGTTTCAAACAAGTGAACAAAGAATCAGTTTCATGAATGCTTTTAACAAATCTGTAAGACTATAACATATAGAACACACACAATCTTTTAGAGTTCAGACAAATCCATCACTACAAACAGAAACTAGTTGTTACTTTCTGAATTATTAGTAACATTGGGACCAAGTGAAGCTGTCTATTTTTAGTTTAAAGAAACAAAAGCCAAGTCAATACAAAATCTCTCAATGATAATAATATTGTTGTAGCCAGCTCAAAAAGTGTGCCTAAACAAAACCAATTAATAGAAGTGGGACACATGAACATGTATGAAACAAAAGTCTCAAATTTAAAAATGGTTTAAAATTTTAACATTTAACCCAAAAGTAAATTATCAAACAAACAAGAAAAATCTGCAAAAATGTTTTTTTTTTCATGGATCTACTAAATTGTTTGTTAAAATTAACAAATACAAAATTATAACCTAACAGTATTCTACAAGAACAAATCTTCATGGCAATACATTAATTGGTAAAATAAGGTTATAAATATTACTAAGAAAATCAAATCAATCATAAAAATATTGAATTTGAAGATTACAGAAACAGGAAAAATAGAATTTTAAAATATAAAAATACAAACTTTATTCGCATGCAAGTTCATCTCTGAAAATAAAAGACTCAAACTTTACGAATTAACAAAAACTATAAAAGATCATAATCGGATCTGTAGATGACACAGAACAGATCCAAACGAGAGAATTATGAAAATGTCGAAATAAATGAATTTAATTAGTCGATTTTGATACCTGAAAATAAGAGGCATTGATAAAGGGCAATGCCCTTTTTATGAATTAGTTTTTTTTTTTTCTTGGTCTGAATCTTATTATTGTAGTTGAAGGATCTCAGGAAGACGAAAGAAGAATAAGATTTGAAACCCGAAAATATCGGATCCGGGCAGGGATACTAATTTTCTATTGTTCTCTTTCTAAAGGGAGAGGAAGAGAAAACGAAAACCGAGTGCCAGGAGACAAGGGTTTGTTTGGTTTTAATTTTTCAATTTTTAAATTCAATTAATCAAATAGGACCTAAGCTCATCATTTCTAAGTATATATTATATTACAATATCATATTAAGTTTACTTAATATTAGATTTTAATGTATTTGAATATATTTTTCTATCAATATACTTAGTTAAACATATTGCTGTATAAATTATTTATTAATTTGGGATATCTAAATTGTTCTATACAAATTCGAGTTACCTACATATTTGATTTAAGTGATTTGGTACGTATAAGTTAATAGTCATTGCTCAATGGCTATTAAAACTAAAAAGTTCACAATAGACCCTCTCTTACCTTATATCTTTAGTCTCTACAGTGAGATGCTTATAAAATTGTATAAAAAACTCAGCTCGATGAGAAATTATCAAGCAACAAAGGGGTCCGAAAGAGTCTGATAGAAAAAAAAACATTAATGCCTAAGTTACCAGGAGATGGTGAAGTCGTAGCTCACCAACTCATGTTGCATGTATAACTGATCGTCCGAGGCAAATACCGAGCTCTTTGCCATATATTAATGTTGAAGCCGTAGCTCACTAAGAAACCAACCATTAATTCCTGGTTCTGACGAATATATGAATCATTAGATAACCCAAAGACGTAAACATTTTTATGAAAGAAGTTCGAGTCACGATCCCAGCATCCAATTTCAACATAAGTTGTTTACAACGGTTTAATTGCAGAAGGTGACGCAGATTTCAAAGAGTTAAGGTGGACAACAGCTGTTGAATACATCATACAAACATGAGAGGAACTGACTCCTATTAATGAAATAGAATGCATGAGAAGTACTTGGAAAAAAATTAATACGGTAATAATAAAGCAAACAATCTATGTTCTCTTACATATTTTAACTTATATGTATATATAAAATTTATGGTTGAACATTATGCAGTACTTATTGGTTATGATTAAGGAGTTAACACCAAACGGATTTGGTGATGCTTCGGTAATGTTTAAAGATCCATAGGAACAATAGGAGCATCTTTAAATTAAACCGTATTCCAAATCAAAGAGTATACAAGTCTTATACAAGTCAGGATTGTATTGTTACTATGAAAAGTTGGTATTTGTCGGTTTGGATTGGAAGATGCACTATGTTCCTTCAAGTTGTTCGTCAGATGTTGTTAAAGTATCTATAATTATAATGTATACAAGTTTTTCAATCGCTATATTTAGTGTATATATTTTGAACTAGGTTATTGAAAAACATCAAATGATTGCACTCGAAGCTCTTGATGCAGTCAATGATGAACTTTTGTCGACTATTGTCACTGACTCAGAGGACAAAAAGCTTATATTGACTGTCGTATCTGACTTAGAGGATGATATGTGATAGAATCTTTTTATATATAGTATTTATAAATAATTTTGTAAAATTAAGTTAATATGCTTGTGTTCTGTATAATATAAATTGATTCATTATTATATGCTCAATTACTTTTTATTTCAAACTTAGTAAATTTTATATCTACTGTTTTATATATTTACTGTTTTTAGCAAATTTGCTTGTAAAATAAGAAAATACATATCCGTCGGAAACTGTTGCAATTTTCCGACGATTACCGAGCTACAAAACTAATGTTCCTATCGGAACGGTCGACGGATTTAACTTAAAATGATAAATTGCTTAGAAACATCAGATTTTCTCAGAATTTTTCTGATGGTTATATTATTGTCGGAAAGTTTCCAGCGGTTTTCCGATGGAATAATTTTTTTCATTTTCTCTCAAAATCTGTCGGAAACCAATCCGTTTTTTCTGATGCCTGACTTCCGTCGGAAATAATGGTCAGATTTTAATCTGTTTTCTTGTAATATATGGAGAGAGAGAGAGAAATCAGAGGAGACATACATGTAGAAGTACCTTGGTCCATAGACATACTGGTTCACTATGTGGGAAGGAAAGTTTGGAACCGGCTAACGCTACAGAGTCAGGATACTATAAGTGACGGTTTGGAGGAATGGTTTGCCACAAGAATATAGCCAAAGTTATTTGGTTTTTTATTTATTTATTTTTTGTATTTTATTCATTTCAAGTTTTAAGCAAACTTATCTTTCAGCTCTGTCAAAAGTGGCGTGTACTCTTTTTCCCAAATTGGTTTTATCCCAACTGGATTTTTCGATGTGGATTTTAACGAGACACCCTTTTCTCGAATCAATCTACAGTATTGATGGTGACAGCTACTCTTTTTGGTTTTTCTTTATCAGATTTCTATTGTTTAAGTTTGTAAAGTTTGACCCATTATTGTTTCTAATGTAATTTTTAACAAGACCAGTTGACAGAAAACAAAACCATTCATTAACTATATTATAAAAATCATGAGGTTCAACAACTAGGATACGGAACATTACAAGTTTTAAAAATTTTGTGAGTATTTCCAGACCTAAAAATCATACCATACCAAAAGTCTTTAAGGAATTCACACATACATGGTTGTTGTTCAGTAACTGCCTTACAACATCCTGCCTTTGGTTGAATTTTATCGTCCATTAATGCGACCACACATGGCTCAATAATAGTCATTGCAGAACATACAACTTTCTCTTCTCGGACCGAATTTTCAACAACTCTGGCTATGACCAAAGTATGAGACATTTGGATCACTATTATCCCCATGAGGACTAGTAATGTTGCAAACTTCATGTCTTGAGATCTTAGCAATTTCTTTTGTGATTCTAATTTGTTTCTTTTGAGTGTTTTTATTGACGGTAGAGTTATATTTATAAAGGAGAATGGTATGTCCTCTTAAATTACCAAATAATCTCTTTAATCTCTAAAAATTTGATATTATCACTTATCTTATTATAGATATCCTTCTATCTCATTTTGACCAACCAACAAACAAAGATATAAAACCGTATTCCACATGTCCAATTAAGATAACCAAATATAATAATTCATCTCCATAACAAAATTAATAAAACTAAATATCTACTTTATTTTTTACGATTTAGGCATGTGGTCAAAAATCCAAACTCATAAAGTAGAATATTATTTCTTAAAGTGAAACATCCTCTTTTCAATCTCTAAAATTTAGACACATACTTATCCTTCTATCGAATTTTTTTTACCAATTAAGAAAACTCGACCAAATAAATATAATTTTCTTATTTATTATGATTCATGTATGTAGTCAAAATAAAAATTCAGTAAGCCAAAAAAAATAAGATCAAACGTTTACGAACAGATTATTTGTAGCAAGGTTATCTCATATTCTTCCAGATGACACCATCAAATAAGATTCATCTCAACATAGCATTTGTGCCACATTATCTCTTTAATCTCTAACATTTTGAGACATCATCATTTAATTCGTTATGATTTTATCTAAATGTTTTTTATCAACTAGAATCCAAGTATATAAAACCCAATTTCACATGCCTAATTAAGAAATAAGAAGAAATAAAAAATGCTCCTCCCCATATCCAATTAAGAAAACTCAACCAGATAAATATTTATTTTCTTATTTTTTATGTAGTAAGATATATGGTAAAAATCCAAACTCTGATATTCATGAATATATTAAAAACGGTAGGACCAATTGGGTTTTCTAGAGTTCTTACAAAACAAATGTTGGAAACTGAAATTTTTTTTTCTAAAATCCGCCTTTCTATTTTTCTAAAATCCCAAAAACTGAGATACTTTTTGTGTATCTAATGTTTAGGTTTAGGAGAACTCATTGTCATCTTGCTATCACAAAAAAACTCGCAATTATTACTCTGTACATAATTAATGATTTCATTACAAAAGCTATTACAGTAAAATCTTTATAAATTACTACTAGTGTGACTACAGTGTATTATTAATTTACAAAATTTAGTCATTTATAGAAATGCTAATTGAGTCAAAATTAGGCCTGATAAAAAAAAGCTACCCGAACAAGAAAAACCGAACCCGACCTGAAAAG
>KE157895.1:13479-23841 GCA_000411055.1 Leavenworthia alabamica
TGATTTCTGTAACGAGGTATTAGCTTATTATGATTTCTGTAATGAGGTATTAGCTTATTATATATTAATTTGTAAAGTTTTGAGTGTCCCTAGCTTTACTTCAATTTTCATTTTTAGTTCAAATGATCTAAAAATCTCTAGAGATTCCACCGCCCACCACCTTATCAATCTCTGAAGCTATAACCTTAGCCATCTCAACCCACAATTTCAGTTGATCCCTAAATTGTCGTGATCTGGAGGTATATTCTCATATCAACATCTACTGTAAGATATTGTTGGATCCCGCCATCGCCATTCTCCAATACTCTGTCGGATTAGATCCCTTAGCTATACATCAATCTGCTGGATGAATTGACGACGAAGATCTGTATTTCCTATGCCTATTGACTTCCTCCTCAGTCCCTGCAGTCATGACCCTCCTTTTGAGTCTCATCTCACCGTTTCTTCTAGCTTGGAAACAATTTTGTTCCGTTTCATCTTAGTTATTGTGGATTCGATCATTAAGTGTTACAACACATAGGATATTTGCATAGACCTGACTGAAAAGTCTATGCGTGGTATGTTGTAGTGGAAATGTTCTGTCAGTTTTGGTTATTTCTGTTTTTGGTTTGGGTTATTTTCTACCTCTATATGGATCTGTTATTGTCGGAAAGGTATAATCATCACCCGAAAATAGAGATTTTTTGGGCTCTCATAGGACTAGGTTTAACAAGTAGAGTTCTGTTGGCTTACAACTTCTCTGATGATTTAGGAAGCTTCTCGAGTCGATCTTACAGTATTGATGTTGGCAGTTACTCTTTTTTTTTGTGTCTTTATCAGATTTATATGGTTTAAGTTTGTAAGGCTTAACCCATTATCCTTTCTATTGTAATTTTGAACAAGACCATATCACAAAAAAAACATTTGTTTACACATTTTTCCCTTTGATTGCCACTCAAACCTTTCGTTATATGGATGGTTATCTGCTTATCTACGTTTTTTCACGGAAAGAAAAACCGATACTGCATCAACATAAAACCATACCATAATAAACCAATCATTAATTATTTTATAAAATATCATGAGTTTTCAACAACTAGGATATGGAATATTACAAGTTTTGAAAATTTTGTGAGTATTTCCAGACCTGAAAAGCATACCATACCAAAAGTCTTTAAGGTGCTGACACATACATGGTTGTTGTTCAGTAACTGCCTTACAACAACCTGCCTTTGGTTGAATTTTATCGTCCATTAATGCGACCACACATGGCTCAATAATAGTCATTGCAGAACATACAACTTTAGCTTCTCCGACTGAATCTTCAACAACTCTGGCTTTGATCAAAGTAGGGGACAGTTGGATCACTATTATCCCCATGAGGACTAGTAATGTTGCAAGCTTCATGTCTTGAGTTCTTAACAATTTCTTTTCTGATTCTAATTAGTTTTTTGAGGTGTTTATTGATAATAGTTATATATATATATATATATATATATATAGGAAAATGATATCTCCTCTTAAAGTACCATCATCTCTTCAATCTCTAAAATTTTGATCATTATCATTAATCTAGTTATATATATCCTTTTATCTCATTTTAACCAATCAAAACTCAAAGATATAAAAACCTTCTTCCACATGTCCAATTAAAAGACCAAATATAAAAATTCATCTGCACATACCCAATTAATAAAACTAAGCCAAATAAATATCTACTTTCTTATTTTCAAGATTTTGGTGTATGGTCAAAATCAAAACTCTAAAATATTATCTCTTCTTAAAGTGAAACATCCTCTCTTAATGCAATAAGATATCCTTCTATCTAAATATTTTTACCAACTAAATCCCATATATAACCTACCTCCACATGTTCAATTTAGAATAGATAATATAAAAATCAACCTCCACATATCCAATTAAGAAAAGTAAACCAAACAAATATATCTTTTCTTATTTATTTTAATCATGTATGTAGTCAAAATACAAATTGAATACTCATGTATGTTTGTATGTATGTATGTATGTATGTATGTATGTATGTATGTATGTATGTATGTATGTATGTATGTATGTATGTATGTATGTATGTATGTATGTATGTATNACACATAAAACATCCCTGATAAACCACTAGACCAAATGAAACACAACAAATAATTGGCCCCAAAAATTTATATATATCTCCCGGCCCCAAGCAGCTGCTTGATTATCACCTTCAAAACATACTTTTGTGTATCCTTGTTGTATACAACTTTCCATTGCTGTCAAAAGTGCTTGAAATTCACTCTTTATTACTAAGTTAGTAATACTTCCAATAACATGACCTGATCCAAAATACGAATCTGATTAGTTTCTAATAACCCATCCTGATTTTGCTGGAGATGTATCATTAATAAAAGAGTCATCAAAATTACACTTTATCCAACCAATTTTTAGTTTTTTTCCAATTTGTATTCGTTTTAGAAACCGATTTAGAAAGCAATCTAGTTTCAAAAGACGATATTTTAGTTTCAGTCTAGTACCATTCCTTTGCATCATGGGATGTAATGACAAAAAGAAGTTGCTAGTTGAGTTATTTTTATTTATTAATTTATTTGAAATTATGATGTTATAGAATTATTTAGGTTCCTCCCCTATGATTTTTTAGTTATTTGTTATTATTATTATTATTTTAAATCTATGAGAATTTAGAAATGTCATAATTATTATTTTTAAGATGAAATTTCTGTAAGCTAGCTGTCTATATATTGTAGCCCTGGACAAACGGATCGGGTTGTTCGGATCGGATCAGCAAAATCCGAAATAAATCAGATTCGGATTAATAGGATAGGGTGAATAAGTTAATAGGTATAATTTTATTTCTAATTCAGATTTTGGATCGGATTTATTTAAATATTCAATTTATTCGGATTGTTTGGATTATTCTATTAAATAAAATTTTTGATCCGATTAATCTGAAATATTTTTGCATTGATTCGATTCGATTAAACCTTGATCCGAACCGATTAATCCGAGATTTTTTCGGTTTATTCGATGAATTTTAAAATTTTCGAACAATCTGATTACCGAATAATCCTATCTGTTTAATCCGATTAATCCGATCACACAACACTATTATATTGGATTACAACGTTTCACATATCAGATTATTGAAATTCTCGTAATGGAGTAGTATGAGATTTGCTACGTCGTAAATTTCGGACAAATATAAAATATTTTTGACTTAGCAACAAGATAAAAGCCACGTGGCAGTGTTGACTTTCTATCTTAGTAGTCGCCATGTAAAAATAAGAAATTAGCAACAATCTGAACAAATCTCACAACTTTCCTTTCGTTTAGTGAAGAGATCCCAAAGGAATCAGAGATCAGAAGATCCAAAAACGATGCCGTATTACACCAATAACGACGATGACGTGGACGATTTCAACGAGTACGATCCAACACCTTATAGCGGAGGCTATGACATCATCGTGACGTATGGCCGTTCGATTCCACCTTCCGACGAGACTTGTTATCCTCTCTCGTCACGCGCTGGTGACGCGTTTGAGTATCAACGACCGGTGTTTTCTTCCTCTGTTCATGAATCTTCTGCTTATGGCGACCAAGCTATCAAAACCGAGTACAGTAGCTATTCCCGACCCGTAGCTTCCGGAGGTGCTCATGTAGGAGGTGGAAGAACCGGAGGATCTGGATCTGGTGGTTCTGATTCCGGTTATGGACGGAAACCTGAATCGGAGCATGGATCTGGTTATGACAAGAAGTCCAGCCATGGCGGTCACAAGGACGATGACGACGAGGGCAACAAAAAACACGTAAGTTTGAAACTGAAATTATTAATATGTTTGCTGATGGAGTATTGAATCGTTAATTTAGTAATTAATGCCTTGGATGATTGCTTTGAGTGGTTGAATGGTTTTGGATGAGTTTGGGGAACTTTTTTTTGAAATGTTGCAGAGTGGGAAAGATTTTGATGATGAGAAGAGTAAGAAGAAGGAGAAGAAGAAGGAGGATCATGTTGATGATTATGATGAGAAGAAGAAAAAAAAGGATCATTATGATGATGATGATAAAAAGAAGAAGAAGGATCATTACGAAGATGATGATAAGAAGAAGAAGAAGAACTATGATGATGATGATAAGAAGAAGAAGAAGAACTATGATGATGATGATGATAAGAAGAAGAAGCATTATGATGATGGTGATGATAAGAAGAAGAAGAAGAACTATGATGATGGTGATGATAAAAAGAAGCATTATGATGATGATAAGAAGAAGAAGAAGGAACATTATGATGATGATGATAAGAAGAATAAGAAGAAGGAACATAAGGACAGTGATGATGATAAGAAGAAGAAGAAGGATAAGCACTAAAAGGGTCATGATGATCACTAAAAGCCTTCTTTATTTGTGATTCTTGCATTCTTATGACTAAATAAGAAACCTATGAAACATTTCTTTCCACTTTTTTTTTGTCAATTGTTGTTTTGTTTTGTTGCTTTGAGTTTTTGTTAACTTTGTTGAAAAATTTACAAGTCATGTGTAGTGACTAGTGAGTTTTCTAGTGATGTAGTTTGGTTTAACTAATCCGCATATTCCTTTTCGACCCATAAGTAAATCTCCGAGATGATACTAAAACCTTCAAAAGTTAATGGTGTTTGGCCGTATTTACTCGGCCGTCTGATTTGGTGGGTTAAGTTATCTAGGGTACCACCAGCCCATTTCTATCTCGGATTTTCAAAAGATATTCAATTTCACATGTTTTTTTTCGACGATGTTTTTATCCTAATTTTTTCACTCTATTTGTTCGTGACATTTGTAATGTAGTCTATGTGATTGACATCTTGTTTCGACAGCTAGCTGATCGGCTTCTTTGTTTTTGTCTCTTGGGATCCTGCGTAAGGCAAACCTTGTGAATTATTTTACTCTCTTATCTATTTCTTCTACCATAAGGGTGTAAGCTGGCCAATTATGTGGATGACTGATCATGTCCACTAACTTCGAACAATCCTAGAAGCAAACTTTCTTTTCATCAAATTTAATTTCACATGTCCTAAAAATATACAGTAAAAACCAAATATATATACATGGAAAGTTGGCCAAATAATGTGCAAATTTATACATAAATTTTTAATAAATTTGAATTTATTATCTCAAGTATTTGATTTGTGCAAAAACCACGAAAAATAGCAATTAAGAGGAATTACTTACAACCTCAATTCTCAATCAAAACACTCTTTAATCATTTTGCTACAACATAATTTTTTATAACTATTACACATAAATATAAATATATATAACTTAAATATATAACACTTTTTGAACACATATTAAGATTTTTTTTAGTTTTCTCTTTCCTACTTTTTTAGTTTTTTGGTTTTTTATTAAACAGTTTTTTTCACTTTTTTTTAAACAAACATAATCATTATTTAGTTTTAAATTAAAATTAAATATATAAAATACATAAAATTAATATTTTTGAAACGAGAAAAAATGTTAAAACATCATTATTTTAGGAACAGAGAGAATATCCGTTTAAGGTTAGTCTAAACTACAAAAAAACTACAAATTGATTTTTGGAATTTTGTTTCGGTTTTAGTTTCAGTTGTGGTTCTTAAATCAAAACCGAAACAATAACTAAAACCGAAAGCGAAACCAAAAAAAAAATTGAACCAAAACCAAACCCAAAATCAAAATTGAAACAGAAACCGAAAGCAAAACTGAAACTAGAATCAAAACTAAAACCAAAATTCTAAAATCAATTTGTAATTTTTATATATTCTAACCTTAAACCAATATTCTCTCTGTTCCTAAAATATTGATATTTTAAATTTTTTTCTTGTTTCAGAAATATTGATTTTATGTATTTTATATATTTAATTTTAATTTAAAACTAAATAATGATTATGTTGTTTAAAAAAATGTGAAAACCTGTAATAAAAAAACCAAAAAACAAAAAAAGTAAGAAAGAGAAAACTAAAAATATAAAAAATAAAAATCTTAATATGTGTTCAAAAACCTTAACATCAAAGTTTTAGGAAAAAAGAGAAAAAAAAATTAAAACAGAAGAAATAAATTTAAGTTATCTATTTATATTTAGATGTAATGGTTACAAAAAAAATATTGTAGCATAATGGTTAAGAGTGTTGTAATTGAGTGTTTAATATTGTCTATGCTTCATGGTATGGGGTTATTTGGACAACAAGATTAAACATGTATGTTCAATTCCTTCTAATTGCTATTTTTTTTTTATCGTAAGTGATGTGACGTCCACGTTAAACGATATAAATGTTTTTGCACAAATCGAATATTTGAGATAATAAATTTAAATTTATTAAACGTATATGTACAATATTATAGTTCATGTATAAATTAGACACATCGTCATAGATCAAATATTATTTGGCCAACTTCCCATATATATATACTGTCCACTATACTTCATCACAAGCGATGACAATTCCATCAACAGCAAAATGTATGACAAAGACTGTTATAAGGGAAAAAAACAATGCAATTTTAAATTTTTTAAAATTCAAGATCAAGAAAATTGATTAGTTTAAGTCTTAGGGTATGTTTGTTTGTTCATCTTATATATTTTTTAAATGATTCATTTAGATAATTATTCTTAATAATTCATTTGAATGTTTTATGTTATTGTTGATTTTTTGTATTATCATTCTAATAATGCTATTTATTTCAAAATGTTAAAATTTTAATTTTGAAAAGAAATTATATAATTATGTTTGTTCGCTAAAAATCACTAAATCTAAAAATTACATATTTCAAAAAATTATAAAAATTTTGTTTTGCGAAAAAACTGTGGGATTACATTTTATGTTAAACCATAAATTCAAAAGTTATATTTTGAGATAAAACCGTAATATATCAATTTTAGTAAACACTACAAAATTATATTTTTACCCAATACCATAAATTTTTAATTCTGGCAGAAAAAACACAAATTATAATTATATACCCAAAGCTACTAAAACTTGTTTTTTATTAATACTGTAAAATCTCAAATTTATAGTAAAATTTACAAAATCAAAATTTTCTACAATAACACAAATATCAAATTATCAAAATCTCATATTTATGTCTAGTAAATATATCAATATTTATAAAAATTAAATTAATAAAAATAAATCAATTAATGTTAATTTGCTATTTTTTATATTGGATGGTCTCATTTGGATCATTTAAATATTTTTTAAAAATTTAAACTAAATTTCAAAGTTCTCTTAAATGATTCATCCAAATGATACATTCGGATAGATAAAATTGTTGTTATTAAACAAACATCGATTCTTATTTCCATCGAGATGGTGCATCTAGAGGTGAAACAAACAAACTCTTAGCAATAAGATAAACCAAAAACACCAAAAATTCTCTTGAATGTAAAAGAAATAACATGTTTTGATCAGATGAGTTTCTTCCTCTCAAAGAACGATTTGAGGTGCCATACTTGTAAACTGGCAACCGACAACGCAACCACCAATGACAACAAGCTTAGAACCGCCATTTTTGAATTTGTCGACCGGTTTAATGCTTGTGTTTCCCATGCCCTGTCACAATTTAAATTTTGTTTTGTTTTATATAGATAATGTTAAAAGAAATTATGAATACATATAACAAAGTATGAGAACATTTTTAGCAATGTAATAAAATTTGTTCATTAGATTGCACCTCTCCCGGAACATAAACATTTCTTCATGTATAGAATCAGCCACATCGATTAATTTTCTCACCTCCACCTCTAGCATCTGAAAATTCAACATCATATTATCAAAAATTAATTTATACATAGAGAAACTATGTTGTATGTTGATATATATTCTGTAAAATGAAAACTATAATTATGTCTTTGTATTATTGTCACATTGATTTGGCCTCTTTTTGCGATATTAGTCCAATCTTTAGCCTCTACACCGCTTTTCCACTCGAAATCGACTGAGAATTTTGCGGGAGGTCTATAAATGGTAGCTACAAAACACGTCAAGTAATTGCCAGTTTCATCTGCCGTGAACACGAATTTTCCGGACTCCACATTCTCTGCATGATGTTTACTATTCCCCTTTGGTGACGTAACCTATATATAAATTTACATAAAATATGGTTATACATTAAAAAGATCCATAAACCAATTCTTTGGTGGGAATCATGTGGCATAATGGTTGTCACCTATGAAATTCATCACACATGTTTGGGGTTCGAACCCAGCAACCCACGTTGTTAGTGAGGATATTAAAGCCATTAGGCGAAGAGAGCAAAAAAAAAACAATTCTTTGATTATGGTTACAGCGATAATAAAGGCTTACAGTGACAAAGATTTTGTGAGAAGGTGGAAGATGGTGACCTTCATTTGGATTCACAATGGAATATGTTCCAACAGTCATGTAATTAAATTTTATTTCATCAGTGATACATTTTGTTTGACCTGATTCCATATCCAGTCTTATTGATTTGCTTCTTCTCATCATCATCATCATTGTGGTTATTATCCATTGTAATGTTGCCATCTGAATCTTACATTTTGATGGTACCAAAACCATCTTACAGTTTCACACAAAAAAATAAACAAAAAAATAAAAAATTATAAAAAAGGAAAATATTATTAAGTCTTGGTTTAGTTTCTTCAAAGAATTTTACATCTTTTCATGTAACAGGATGAAGGAACTGATGTGTTTAAGTTTAATTTGGTCCTAAGTAGATAAACCGGATTTGCGAAAAAGTCAAAAGGAACAGCACTCACACTTGTGGTTATAAATAGACTTGAAATACCTAAAAAGGTGAAGAAAAATCTCATCCACTTGTTTTTGTGTAGTTTGAGAAAAATAATATAAAGATTTACATTTTTTTCTTTGAATTTAGATATGGTAACCATTTTTGTTGGTAACCATATATGGACCCTCAAAAGCCATGTAAGATGAGTAATAGGGCTCTTAAGATTTGAAATTTTCAGCCGGTACGGATGGAAATGAATGAACTGAAAGGTGGAGGCTTTAGGATATCTTGGAAATAAGAAAAAGTTCTAAAAGAGTGAAAAGAGATGGGTTAAAAGCTAGAGATGATTCAATCAAACTAATGATATATAGATGAAAATATAAGGATAAATATGGAAGTAGTTCCGGGGATTGGTTTCAACCGGAAAAGACTCAAGGGATGGAGGGATATCGAGGTGCAATACTTAGGTTATGGCTGGTCTTAGATACGGCAAGATTCACCACCAAAGAAGACTCACGAAATGGAGAAGAAGCTCTAGCTTCTCACTAGAACAATGACGAGAAAATCTCCCTCAAAATTTTACTTCGATAAACGGCTAAATCTTTACGATGATTAGGTTCTAATTTTTATACATAGATTTAAAGGAAGTTTAACTCGAAATATTAAAACTGTAACATGATCATCCAATTATCTAACATATCCTAAATTGGAGTTAAACTTTATAAGTAAGAAAGAATAAGGAAAATGAGCCTTTATTTGATGTGATGAATCTTTTAGGTAGTATTTCATCTTCTTGTTAATCAACTTCTCATAGAGATTTCCAAGTGATTAAACTATTGGGAATAATATGAAATGCACTAGTTCCGAACCTTATTAAAAATCCCTCCCAGATCCAAGGTTTGTAACTCGGGATAGAGAAAAGACTACCCTTCCGTAATGACTCGAGGGATCTTCACCCTTGGATAAGGATGAAGACACAAGATTTGTGCCTCCCATGGCTGGTTGGAGTCCATTAGACTCAGCATTGATCTTCTACGGTGCCATGGAAAATAAGAAAACAAGACACTGCATCGCAGTCGGGCCATGGCAGCAGCACTAAGAGAACTCAAATGGTTCAGAAAGTCATATCCTAGAGAGAATAGTAGTTCTAGCCGACATTGAATCTTTATATAATAAACACATTACATTATGAATAATAAGTTGAGCTTTTCCATCATCTCTGTTATTTAACATAATAGAGTTTCTACTTAATATAGCTTTTTCTCCATTTCTCGTTATAATTTTCTTTCAACCAAATTATTTTTTATATACACACATGACACATATGTATTCTTTAATTACCATAAAAAGAAACTCGGTCAAAAAAAGAAAAAATTCAATAACCAAAATTAAAAAAAAAAACTACAAATAAAAAAAAAACTTTTATTTTTATTTCTGTTGTTGTTCTTGCTAGATTTTCCCGGAAAACTCTAATCTTTTCCGGGAAAAAAAAAAATCAGATCCAAGATGAAATTTGGAAGAGAATTCGAAGCTCAGATGATACAAGAATGGCGAGAAGCTTATATGGATTATCGTTCTCTTAAACAAATCGTAAAACAGATCCTTCTTTATCATCAACAAAAACATCAACGTGTTCCTCCTCCTCCTCCTCCTCCT
>KE157895.1:23857-34737 GCA_000411055.1 Leavenworthia alabamica
GACACAACACCTCTTCAAACCGAAGGCTCTGGAAATGAAACAGGTGGAGCTACTTTATCAAGAAGAGTCTCTCTTTACCGTGCATTTAGCGGTTTAACAAACCGAGCTTCACGTTCACCAAAGAAATCACATAAACATCATAATCCTTTTACCAGTAAACGTCATCATCATCATCGTCATTATCATCTTTTTGATGATGATGATGAACATGTCATTCTTATGAATGAAGATAGTTCAGGGAATTATACAACAACTTTTCTTTGCTCAGCTGAGGAAGGTGGAGAAATGGAGGTTCCGTTTTTTAGGCGACTTGATGGCGAATTCAATAAGGTTTTGAAGTTTTATAAGAAAAAAGTTGAGAATGTTATGGAAGAAGCTGATGAACTTAGTAGACAATTAAATGTTTTGATTGCTCTTAGAATTAAAGTTGAGAATCCTAATGTTCATCTTCCTTCTGACATTAATAGTGTCTCAAGTGCTCCTTCTTCTCCTCATACAACTACTCGGACTCCAGGTTCGCAAGTTTATTCTAATCTCACTTATTATATTTGTATGAGAAAAGGACTCTTGGCGACAGAGCCGGCCTTGAGTTTGGATCGGTTAGAAACGCGAAAGAAAATTTGACCATTTATATATAATAAAAAAAAAATCTCAAACAATTGGCTTCTAACACACGAATTTTTCGTGAGCCCCAAACATATACTTGATGTGCTTGTGTTCAAGACCTGCTCTGCTTGACGGTTTAAATGAATCCAAAGAGCGTGTGGTCTCGTGGTTTGTTTGAGTTAAAGAGGACTCGTTCTGTTAATATACAGAACGAGTCCCATAATATATATAAATTACTAAGTTTTTTTTCTTGGTCACTAAGCTTTTTATAAATGTAATATATGTGAATGTTGTGTTATTGTAGCCCCTTCACCAATGGATGTGATTAGAGAAATGGAAACTAATGATGATAAGAAAGCCTTTACACCTGCTCCAGTAGAAATGTTGGATCATATAAAGCTGAAAATCGAGCCTGAAACTCCATTGTCTACTCTAAAAATGATGATCCTTGGTCTCCCAAGTGAGCAAACCTTTAGCAAACCCGAGCTTAGAAAAGCTGAGGAGCTTATGAGTCGTGCTTTTGTTGAGTTTTATCAGAAACTTAGATTCTTAAAGAGTTATTGGTAAGAATGTTTTCTGTTGAATCTTGTTTTTTGTTGTTTGGTTACTCTTTTTCACATCATATCTTTGCAGCTTCTTGAATCAGATGGCTTTTGCAAAGATATTAAAGAAGTATGACAAGGTTTGTATTCTTCAAATTATGGATCTTGTTTTTGTTGCTTTGCTGTTAAATCTGTGTAATGTTTTTGCAGACTACTTCGAGAAATGCATCGAAGCCTTATCTAAATACAGTTGATCATTCATATTTAGGCAGCTGTGATGAGGTTTTAATACAAATGTTTTCACATCCTCTTAATGGTTTAGTATCAAGACTTAACTTTTACATTTTCAGGTCTCGAGGCTCATGTCGAGAGTAGAAGCGACGTTTATTAAGCATTTCGCCAATGGAAATCACCGAGAAGGAATGAAAAGTTTAAGGCCTAAAACTAAGAGGGAAAAACACAGAATCACATACATGCTCGGTACTCAACTCGTCTTTTTAAGCTCCATATGACTTGTTAAGAGGAACAACCTTGTTAGAATTTAGGGTTCTAAGTCAAAATCAATTTACAATGAATGGATTGACATATATACTTTATATAGTACTCGGAACTCTTATCCAACTTCCTATGTTGGACATTTATTCCTAAGTATAAATAGACTAAACCCTCATTTTCATTCACAGGCTTCTTTTCGGGTTGCGCTGTGGCTCTCATTATTGCAATATCGGTTCTTGTACATATTAGAGACTTAACAGAAAGCGAGGGCCGGCATCAGTATATGGAGAACATTTTCCCTCTTTACAGGTCCGTTATAAAGTTACGTTGAGGAATATTACATCAAAAAGGAGATAATACCAGGGCCGGTCTAACTATTCACAATTATTGTAGATGTTCTAACCGTTTATTTTTAAATCTTAAATATGTCTAAATATATCTTAAAACCTACAAAAAAATGTCATAAACTATTGGATACCCTAGACAACCGTCTATATAACCGGCCTGGATAAAACCTAATGTACAAAATATAAAACACATGGAAAAATTCACTCCTTCAAAATGAAAATTAATAAATCATGTGATTTTCTAACACTTTTTTTTGGCAGCTTGTACGCGTTTATTGCAGTTCATTTGTTTATGTATGCAACAGACATATATTTCTGGAGTCGATACCGAGTAAATTACCCGTTTATTTTCGGGTTTGAGCATGAGAGTGATCTTGGTTACAGAGAAGTTCTTCTGATAGCCTCTGGTCTAGTTGTTTTAACATTCGGCGGAGTCATCTCGAATCTCGACATGGAAATGGATCCAAGAACCAAAAGTTTCAGTGTCATCACTGAGCTCGTTCCTTTAGCTCTTCTCCTCGTAAGTTCTTTCAAACTACAATATAACAAAAAAAAAACATTTTGTAAATCATATTATTCTTAACAATACACTCAAACTTTTTGGCTTATGGTCTCAGTTCTTAATGACGATACTGTTCTGTCCATTCAATATAATATATCGTGCAAGCCGATATTTCTTCATTGGATGTTTTTTTCGTTGTCTTTTAAGCCCTCTTTATAAGGTAACGTTCAATCCAAATAATGAAACCTTTTGAAAATATGTTACAATATAGTTTTATGTGTATGTTTTCATTTTCTAGGTTATTCTCCCGGACTTCTTCCTCGCAGATCAATTGACAACTCAGGTAAGGAGTTTCTCGGTTTTAGCATCCGATTAATCAAACATGTTTTTAGTATCGGGAGATCGTTAATTCGGTTTTCGGTTTATCAGGTGCAAACATTCAGAAGCTTATTGTTTTATGTTTGCTACTATGGATGGGGTGGAGACTTCAAGAAACGAACAAACTCATGCTATGAAAGTGACATTTATAAAGAACTCTATCTTGTTGTTGCCATCATTCCTTACTGGTTCCGCTTTGCTCAGGTACTTAAGAGCTATGTACTTACATATATTTTCATTCTAAATTCTTTTCTAAATTTGCTTAAATATATACATAGACTCTTAGATCCCAAAAAAAATCTGAAACCCAATAAAACAAACTAATATGAACCTGAACCGAGTACATGAGTTTCCATACCTAATTTCTAAGCCTGGTTCTTAGGATAGACCACCTAGGTAGTCGGTCAGGACATCCACTAGATTATGAACATTTTTATAAGATTTTTAGTATAGTAATATATTTTAAATTTTTTTTATACGGATTTAAAAATATATATTAGTATCTAGAAATACTTTTAGACATATTTTGAAGAAAATAAATTTGCGTTTTAAACATCCAAAATGGTTGGATCGGCCTAGTTTCAAAACGTTATGAATATGTATTTTACATTAAACCCACGAATCTTGGGTTTTACAATACGTTAATTACCCACAACTCTTGACCGTATCAAAATGTTTAAAACTTTGTTTGGTTTTTTTTTGGGTAGTGTATGAGGAGGTTGGTTGACGAGAAAGACTTAATGAACGGTCTAAACGGACTGAAGTATCTATCAACTATATTGGCAGTTGCAGCTAGGACAACCTTTGAGATGAAAAAAGGAAGATACTGGTTCACTGTAGCTGTAACCACATCGACCATAGCCACATTGTTCAATACTTATTGGGATATTTGGAAGGATTGGGGTCTTATGAACCCTAACTCTAAGAACCCATGGCTTCGTGACAAACTCTTAGTCCCTAACAAAAGTATCTATTTCATTGTCATGGTAAAAAACACAAACAAAAAGAGCATTTTTACTGGTTTGAAATTTACAGTTTTTAACGGTTGGATTTGGTTTGTGAAGGTGGTGAATGTGGTCTTGAGACTTGCATGGATGCAAACAGTTCTTGGCATAAAAAAAGCTCCATTTTTGCATCAGAGAGCTTTGGTTGTTGTTGTTGGCAGTTTAGAGATTGTTCGCCGTGGCATTTGGAACTTCTTTAGGTTTGATTTTAACTTAGAATCCATTTTTTTTGGTAGAAGAAATAATATTAACATTTGTATTGTTTTTGTAACTAGGTTGGAGAATGAGCATTTGAACAATGTGGGAAAATACAGAGCCTTCAAGTCTGTACCTTTGCCTTTTCAAGAACTTGCATGTAAATTATAAATATGGAATAATTCCTTATTTATAGCATATTTTTAACTCATATAAGTTAATATCTTGGTCTTCCTTTAAGCTTTTTGTGAATCTAGCAAACTAAAAGATGAATACATGTATAAAGGAGATGGATATAACAAATGTATAAAGGATTAATAAATTCAATACATTTATAGTGTTTATTGATATTTTAATTGTTGGTACTCTTTATGGTGTGATGCAAATGGCATTAAATAAATTTGGAAAAGTAAAAGAAGATTTTGATCTTTCATTCTTTCTATGACCCAAGAAGTATTTTTTTTTAATATCAAGTATTTTATTTATTATGAGAATGATATAGCCCATGACTAAGGTCATACAGTTTGTTTTAAGCTGCTACAAGCCAAGTTTTAAAATTCGCTAGACGCTAGTTGGGCGCTCGGGGTAGGACTAGCGCCTAGCAAAAAAATCAGAGATTAATCGGGATTAGTTTTTTGAGTTTTTTATTATTTTTAATTTTTTAATTTTATATATTCTAATTAAATTTATAATTTTGATATACTATGACTTAAATTTCATAAATTTATCACTATAAATAATTTCATAATTCCAATTCAGAAAAATGATACTATTCTAATACTACAAATGATAATCAACATAAACAAAAACATACCACCAAAAATAAATGGATTTTGAGTGATTAAATTTTTTTAATTATAACATTTTTAAAAAAAAAATTTAACAGAAATTTTTTTTTTTAAATCGGCTAGGCGGAAATTAATCGGCTAGGCGGAGATTAATCGGTAATAAATCGGTACAACAATTAATCGAATCGATTAGAGAAAATCGGAACGGCATCACTTCGCTTAGCGCCCAGGCGGACGCCTTGGCGACCGGTTTTTTGAACAAGGGCTACAAGTAGTGCAAAAGAAAATGTACATTAGATGTACCAGAAATAATCGAATCTTCTGCTTCGATCAACATAAGTGAATTGGGTTTGCTGAATAGTTTATAGAGACTATTTACCACGACCTCGGTTTCCCGTCCTCGCCCTGTTGTCTGCGACTCTTTTGCGTTGGTTAATGGTTTAGCTGGCCATTTTTGGAGAATCCTCTTACCTAATGGTGCCAATATCTATGGAGCCGAATATATCGGTTTCAAAAAAATCACTATCAAAATCACAAAATCTGTCATTTTAGTATCCATATTCGAATATCTGAATAGATCCATATCTTAGGTAACATGCCTAATATATATAGTAAAATAGTAAATTGTATAGTTAAACGTGACATTTTTAACCTTAGCATAAATATTATTTATATAATTTCAACAAAAACATAAAAATATTAATATTTTAAATGATATAATAATAAACTACATATTAAAAATATTATACATATCAAAACTTATAAACATGTAAGAAAAAAAAAAGAAACTAAACTGTTTTTAAACATCACAACTTACAAAATTACTATATATATATATATATATATCTAACTGTGCAATGAAAACATAAAAAATTATAACAAAAAGCACGTCTGTAATGCAGATACAAAGGGTATGCAGACTATTTTTTTGTATGACAGGGCATATCAGAAACCTGATAAGCCACGTCCTAGCTGCTTGCTTGTATTGTATGATGTCTATAATATTTAAAGCAAGTTTACAACTGAATTTATTCTTCAAGATCTCACCTACACAACATCAGGATCTCACCTACCGGTGGATGTGTTTAAATGATATTTTTCTTATTTCGGAAAATTTTCAGTGAATAAAAAATTTTACTTTGTGAGTATCATGTCGCATAATAGTTGTCAGCTCTTAAATTAATCACACATGTTTAGGGTTCGAAACTCCCGCATTGCTAATGGAGATATTAGAGTCACTAGGACAAGAGAAAGAAAAAACAATTCTACTTAGAGTCCCATATAATAATACTGATACTTATAAGTTGCACTATAAAATTATATTTCCGTTGTTTTATAATATTATAGTTTTAAGTTTTTAATTTCGTTTTAATTTATTTCTTGTTTTAAGTTTTCAATGTAAATATTTTATAATATTTTTATTTTTATTACATTTAATCAATAAAATAAAATTGGATAAACATTTAATAGATGTTAAATAATAAAAATACAAAAATTTTATTATTCTTTTAATAAATATGAACAATTTTGAAACTACAAATATTGTGATTTTATTCTTTTTCTCATTTTTTTTTAAATATGATTTAAATATATGATGAATATTTGTCAACGAGCACAAAGACTTGCTACTACGATAAATGACATCTCGCAGCTTCCACAACTGTGCTATTATTCATGTTATATATACTTATAAGTGTTCTGACACTTTGAATCCATTATTAAAGGATAGCATCCAAAACTGATAAAACTAAATAATATCCTGTTAAAATAACTACAAGATAAATAATATAAAATAATAATTAACAGAAATTATAAAAAAAGGCTAATTTTTAAAATAAATATACTCAATATATATAAAAAATTTATAAAATTGTGAATCCATCAGAACTACATCAGAAAAAATTTGTCACAAATCCGTCAAAAAAATTGTTTTGACATTATTAACTTGTATTGATATATCGCGGGTTAGAATCTAGTTTTTGTTGTAAGATTGTTTCTTCTAGATATAAAAGTCGCTGAAGATCTAAAGTTGTGGCTCCTCATATTTACAAGGCATATCAAAATGAGCTTCATTTGGAATATTTTCTTATGTTTTATAGCTTTGGTGGTTGTAGTGATTAGCAAATGGTGGTACCTTTGGTCAAATCCTAAGTGCAACGGCAAGTTACCTCCGGGATCAATGGGTTTTCCAATCATCGGAGAAACAATCGAATTCCTTAAACCTCATGGACTCTACGAGATCTCACCCTTTATCAAAAAGAAGATATTAAGGTCAGATTTTTTCTTTTATGAGAAGAAACCTTGCATGTTTATTCACAAATATATGTTTTTTTGTTAACGGTTTAGGTATGGGTCACTTTTTCGAACAAATATTTTTGGATCCAACACCGTAGTTACAACGGATCCGGATGTGATCCACGAGATATTTCGGCAAGAGAACAAGTCTTTTGTTTTAGATTATCCGGACAGTTTTGTAAAGGTCTTTGGAAAAGATAACTTGATGTCCCAACAAGGGAACATCCACAAGCATGGTAAGCAAGTGGCTCTGCATTTTCTTGGCTCGGAGGGATTGAAGCGAAACATCATACGAGACATGGACAGAGCGACTGAGGAGGATCTTAGATCAAAGGCTAGCCAGGGGATCTTTGATGTTAAGAAAGCAGTTGAAAGGGTATGTTCTTAAAACTTCTGTATTGAACTATTAAAACTAGTGTATAATACTTTCTATATAATGTTACTTTTGCAGTTGATACTAACACAGTTGATCCGGAAGATGATAAGTAACCTAACCCCGGAGACTGAAGGAAGTCTTATAGATAGTTTCATGGCTTTCAGTACTGATTGGTGTCAGTCATTTACTACTCTTTCCACCTGGAAATCACTCTACAAAGCTCTTGTGGTTAGTATTATTTTCTTTTCTTGGAAATTTATTCTACATATATTGACAGACAAGAATAAAAATGTTATAGTATTTTTTTACCCACAGAATTAACTCTACTCATAACGATATTATATAAATATATTACAAAAATACACTCAACTCAAATAATAACCCAACTCATAACTTCTAGTGATATTACAGAACAAAACTTTAACAAAAAAAGTTAAAAACAGAATAAAATGATGCAAAGTATTAAGATCTACCAAGAATTTTGGAGACCCAAGGCGAAAATAATTTTACATATTTTATTTGATAATAATATATGTTATAACTAAATTTGTTTTAAATAACTACAGATAAGAAACACTATTTTTTAGTCTAATTTTTTTTTTAAAATTTTAAAATATAAAATATAATTTTATTAGTTCTCCTATTTTTTTTGGTTTTCTAAATTTTATATATATATATAACTAAAGAGACAAGCTAGTTAAATTGTATTTTCAATCAATTTCCAGCAGCTCCACTTGGTTATTGGAATTGAAAGATCATATATTTTTAGAACTATGCTAGATGTAAAATGATAATATTCTGGTAGTAGTATTCTGTTTGAGTACTGTTTTGTAATTTATTTTTAATTTATAATATATTAAATTTTGAAATAAATTTGTAAAATATTAAAAATAATTAAATATTATTGTTAATATATAAATAAATAAACTAAAAACATTATATATATACACAAATATATGTATATATATATATATTAGTAATATACTAATAAATTTTTTAAACTAAAACATAAAAGAATTTCTACATTTTTATACGCCTAATTAAGACTAATCTTTTTCCTAATATTTCATAGTGATATTCACGGACGGAAGAAAGTTAATTTTAAATCTATCTACGAGTATTTTTTTCACAAATATTTATGGTTTTGTCATAAACATTTATAAATTGATAGTTTTATCCAACGGTTGGAAGTCAATTAGAATTTTAACCGGCTAAATTTAGAAACACAATTATGCATTTTTAATATTCTCCAAACTTTACCAAAAAATATTTTAACAATAAAATAATAATATTTTTTAACCTCAAGAAAAATATATATTTTACAGATTAGTTAATTATCAATATTTTTCTTGTATTTTAAAAGTCAATGCGAACATACATAAATGGCGCGAACATTCAATTAAATATGTTCTATAGGTTTATTTTATCTCCACATATAATGCAGAACAATATTTATTACTTACATATTGTGTTCATATATTTTATCTATCAACTGCTTATAGGCACGCAAAGTCGCAATGCATGTGATAAATGAAGTTTTCTTAACAAGGAAAAATTCAAGAGAAGATCATGGAGACTTCCTCAGCAAGATGCTTGAAGACTCCTTTTTTAATGCAAAATCAGTTATTCAACTCATCTTTTCATTTTCAGTCATAGCTAAAGAAGGTACTTCAACTGTCATTTCCTTGGCCATAAAATTCATTGCTGAAAACCCTAGAGTCTTTTCAGAGTTAAAGGTAATAATATATATACTATTGTATAAGTTATAATCTTTTCTCTTAGCTTTACTTGAATTTATATGTTGATAATGTGGTAGAGAGAGCATGAGACAATTCTTCAAAAGAGAGATAATAAAGAATGTGGAGTTAGCTGGAATGAATACAGACACAACATGAGTTTCACAAATATGGTAACTTTTAATTATATATTATTAAGTTCAAGTATAATATGAGGAAGGCTAAAAAAGTGAAACATATGTTTGTAGGTGATAAATGAGAGTCTTAGACTAGCAAGTATGGCTCCTGTAATGTTTAGAAAGGCTGTAGATGATGTTCAAATTAAAGGCAAGTATTTTTCAGAACTCTGAAAAATATATTTTTTAAAATAGTTTTAAATTTATTTATTTTTGAATAAACTTTTTATATCATGTTAAAATTTTAAATTTAACTGTCGAAATAAATAAAACTTAGGATATACGATTCCAGCGGGTTGGAGTGTGGCGGTTATACCTTCAGTAGTTCATTATGACCCTGCAATATATAAGAATCCTTCCGAGTTTAATCCATGGAGATGGGAGGTATATACTCAATCTAAAACACTTTTATTTTTTTTATTAAAAATGTCACTAAAAGTATAATGTGGTATCTCAACTAGTGAAGACTTTTGAAATAACTTAGAGATCGCTGATTCTAATCACAATTTGCAAGAGATCTTTTTTTCAAAATAGATGAATTTAACCTAGCGTGAATCTCGCCGGAGAGATATAGAACATTTGTACTTGAATTTCCAATTATGAAAAAAAAATGTTACTAAAAAAATAAATAATAATAATAGTTATATTAGGGGATATTATTACTATTAATATTATTAATAATAATAATAATAATAATAATATTATTATTATTATTATTATTATTATTATTATTATTATTATTATTATTATTATTATTATTATTATTATTATTATTATTATTATTATTATTGTTTGATAAAAATGTGAAAGGGCAAGGAGTTGTTCAAGGGTTCTAAGACATTCATGGTGTTCGGAAGTGGATTAAGATCGTGTGTTGGTGCAGAGTTTGCAAGGCTTCAGATTGCAATCTTCCTTCACCATCTTGTCACTAACTACAATTTCTCAATGGCACAAGATTGCAAGATCACTCGTAAACCATTGGTTTATTTCCTAAATGGCATGCCTATCAACATCACTCATTCTCGTACTAAGTGACTCGGTGATGAGCACATAGATAGAAGACCAAACTAAGCAACCCAACATAAGATTATCAAAACAAACTATAAATACTTGGTTTGATTAACCCATTGTTTCCTTATGTACTGTTTTAATATTCATTATTGTTCAATAATGGGAGAAACTATCTTCTCAATTCATCATGAGTCCAAGACTTTGGTTTCCTTTGTGTTTGCTTTTATATAAATCAATTGAAAAGCCAATTCTCATTTTAAGTGTATCCGCCTGATTGAATTCAAAATTACATTCTCTTAGTTTTGGCTTTTTTTTTTAATTCAAAGTAAACCTGAATACCGTCCGACTAGCGTTAACTAGGGCTGGGCAAAATAACCAACCCGAAGTATCCGAATCCGAACCCGATCCGAAAAACACTACCCGAATCCG